>CAJNJA010008966.1:0-15099 GCA_905231915.1 Symbiodinium necroappetens | reverse complement strand
ACTTCTGCTACTGCTACTGCTACTATTGCTATCACTAGTACTAGTACCACGACCGGTGCCGGTACGATCTTTCTTGTGTTACTAGTTCTGTTTTTCTAAATACTCTTACAGCCTGATATTACCCGCACCAAAGCAAAACTTGTAATCACCACAAAAACGAACACAGCCCAGGCAAAGACATGTACCCATGTTTAGACCAAGTACTTCCATAGTAAGAACCTGATGAGAATGATCGTGGCTCATACAAAAAGTACCGCAGCCATAAACTGACTGAATTCCACTCCTTTCTTAAAGAGGCCGCTCCAACAAAAACAGTATCAGAAACCACTGTTTTGAAACAAACTGCGTTCCCCGTTCTATCGAGCCTTCAGCCGGGCCAAGAGCTGGACCACGTACTGCAGGGAGCCACAGGGCTCTGGGGCTTTCGGAAACGGTTTCTGGAATGATACTGTAATAGCTTAGGGCGTAGGGTTTAAGGATTTGGGTTTAGGGCTTAGGGTTTAGGGCTTTTCTTCTTTATGTGTGTTGACAATGCCTTTCCGACTAGCAGGTTTTAGGGTTTAGGGCTTAGGGTTTAGGGTATAATGAGCAGCTAAGTTAAGAGGGATAACGGTGGCAACAGTGGTAATATAACGGTGATACGGATGAACATTCGTGATACGGCAGTAGGAATGAGCACTGCTGTTACAAGAGATCCATCGTGACAATGGCGGCGAGAGTGACAGTCAGTCATAATTACACTAATCGTGACATAATGGTAATGGTATTCATGATAGTGGTAGTGAAACAAGCGATAAGAGAAAATAAGCAGACGAATGGCATTTGTTATGATGTAATTGTAGCAACAACTACAACAAAAGCAGCGCTTTTTGTCTGGATAAGCTTGATGCATGTAGCACTTGGCCCAGCATACCTTGAGGACTCAGGTTTTAGTGTTCGGGAAGAGCTGCTGACACACAACTGAGAACTCACACGACGCAACAGCCCTTAGCAGACTCCCCGGAAACCCGAAACATCCTGAAAGGCGACTCCGAATAAATCCGTGCATGTGAGCCGCTGGGTTGCTGCCACGACCGACTACAGCCCACCGAGGAAGCCTTGGATCCAAGGTTTAGAACAAAGCCCTGGTTGGGCTCACTCGCTCTGGCCAGACAGAGGCCTTTGCTTTAGCCTGTCTTGCTCATTTAACAACACTCATCGCCCTGCTCACATCCAACAAAGAAGAGAAAAGAAAAGGATATGGCCCCAATATAGCACGGCACCCCAATAAACACGGACCCTAAAAGGGACCCCTAGTTTAGAGAACCAACCACATGGCCGCACAGGCCGCTCGAGCATCTTCTTTCCGCTGGCGCAGGCAGCAGCAGGAGCCGCCATTGTGCCAAAAAGAAACTATAGGGAGTCCCTTTGAGGGTCCTGTTTATAAGGGTGCCGTACTATGGTGGGGTTCTGAGAAGGGACCCGAACTTAGGCAACTACCCAATTGGCTGCCAAAGGGAACACGAGATCAAGGTCAAATCTTGCACCAGTAGGGAATGTGGTTACAGGATACATGGTGGCTTTCAGGCTGTGGCAAGTGTGGGGCTCTGGGACTTGGCATGAACTGCCGCGGGCTCCCTCAGTCGGCGCTTCTGCCGCATGCTGAATCCAGAAAAGCTGAGCCGGCCCGTCGTACCGTGTCTACAAGTGCACTTGCTTCGGTCATTCTGGGAGATACTCTCTGTGCAAATTTGCTTTCAGCAGTTGGAAAAGATGAGTCCCAAGCACGATTTCGTGTACTATGAGCATGCGGTTCCTCACCACCTTGGCAATCATCTCGCTGTCAAACTCGCACCAGCGTCCAGACGTCTGCAAAGCTTCGCTCATCGGAAGACTATCCACTGATGATGCTGGGTGCTGGACATGTTTCAAGCCAATCTTGATGTCGGGGCCATCTCGAAAGAGGGCTACCTCTTGCATGGTCAGCTCGAAGAGCCATATGCACAGCTTTGCGGGAGAGTGCCTCGAAAAGCCAAGCTCCACTACCTCCGTGCGGGAGCACGGGACCGGCAAGAGCCGCCTGAAAACTCAGAAGAAAGGCTGGACCAGGCTGGGATAGCGATCCTTTGCTCCCTCTACCAACCTCCGAAGCTAAGTCTGTCGTCTCCGTGATTTGTCCTGCACTGGTACTCTATTTATGGATCGTCCTGCTCCACGCCCTGCTTGCAAAGAGCCTTGGCAACATGTTCACAAGACGGCCTTGGCATGACTCCACTTGCCTGCACCCGCTTCTGCAACGTCCGGAGGTGCAATGCTAGCTGCTAGCTCATTCGCTCTCAGGTGAGTACCGTCACGTGATCTCTGGTGCCATAGCCAGACTCCATTTGGATGAAAAGTGTCAAGTTCGAAGACAGTGGAGAGACTGTGCTGCAGCACATGGATGCAGAATGATGCATATGACTCCTGTTTGCGGTCCGCGGTGTTGCTTCGAGCAGTTCACAGCAAGGGCGAATGGCTTGGACATGTCCGCGGCATCTGTCCTTCGAGTCTGCACACACCTGACCTGGCACCACTGGGCACCACTACATGCCCTGACTCCCATTTTTCTTACTGCACTTACTGCATGCTGCGACAAGGCTTGAAGGAGGGCCGCTCACCAGTTCCGCCATCCGCCTTTGTATCCACCGCCCTTGTAGCCGTCGCCCTGGCAAGAAAATGTATGGAGACAGGAGACATGACAACTTGAGGTGAGCCCACACCGCTCTGCACAAAAGGAAACCATAGCGAAACCCGACCTCCCAGTGCTGGTATGGCGGTCGCTGCTGCCCGCCAAACGGCGATATCGGCCGCGTCTGGTCGTGGCTTTCTGGTGATGTAGAAGTGCTTTGTAGTGCTGAACTAGCACGCAAGCTGACAGATATCCGAAGGATAGATCTACAAGCTTTGGTTCCCCTCCTGAGTCACCGAAAACCCTGTATCAGAATAGGGCTCACAACCGCAACCCCTGCAGCGACTCCTGGAATCAGAATCGAAGCTACAAGGCCTTGCCTGGTACGGGCCCTGTTGCTGTGGCCATTGCGGTCTGATCTGCTGGGACTGCGCCTTGTCAGGGCTGTCTGAGGGTAGGGGTAGCTCTTCTACTTCCTGGACGAAGCTCGTGTCCGATTGGGAAGCTCAGACATTGGGTTTTTGGGTTTACGGAGTTACGGAGTGTCAAACGCAGACTTCCGGGCTTCGGACAAAAGGCCGCGTAGGCCCGAGCGCAGTGGCCGCAGCCTGTGGCTCCGCTCGAACCTCCTCCTGCCTCCTAGGCCTTGCCAAGCAATACATGTGCCTGAAGGCTGAAAGTTTGCGCGGGGTCAACCTTCCTTGCGACCTTCTGAAACCTAAACCTCATAAGATGGATCGTCACCTGCCCAGAGGCCACGATCTTCAGCTTGGCAGAGTCGTCGCCCATGTCGATGCGCCTGTTCCGATCTCTTCGGCTCTCCTGGCTGGGATCATAACAAGCATCGGATCAGATTCTTTGCGCCTCTGCAAGGGTTAACGGCTTCGGTTGCAAAAACTGCATGCATGATGTTAAGGACGACGGCGATGATGAGGATGATGTTAAGGACGAGGACGAGGACGACAATGAGGAGCATGATGATGATGATGATGATGATGACGATGATGACGACGATGCGTAGCAAAAGGAGGAAGAGGAGGCAGCCACGGACGAAGATTGGAGTGCAGCTGATTGTTCAATCTTGCCGCGAAATACGGAGAGACAAGCCGCCCCCTCTCAACACCCTTTTTGTATCCTCTTCGTGCCCTTACAGTGCTCTTACGGTACCTAACCACTACAGTATCGAGCACGGTAGCCATCAATACCCGACCTGTGATACGAAGGTAGCTGAAGGTGATGCGTCAGGCCGGGCCCCTCGCAAGTACTCAGATACGGGGACTAAGGAATCCTGCACCGTGGAGCAAGTCCTCTTTTGAGAAATATAGCGAGAAGAGGAACTTCCACTTTCAGTGGGGGAGGCTGGCTGCCTCCGTCAGCATGACGAAGAGGTTCGTCGATTCGAGGTCATCCGGCAGCTGGGGCTCCAACACCTGCCGGTAGCATGCTGCTACTTGATCACCTGCACTGGACACCGCAGCATCCAAAACTCGCGCTGAAAATACGAGAACACACTGACTCGAATGGGCTCTTCTGAACCCTTCCCTAGCACTGTTGCCTTGCTCTTGCCCATGATCAGCACCGTGTCGCTCACCAGGCCCACAAGCTCCTCCAGGCTTGCGCGATTTGTGGATTCGCCGAATCGGGGAAGGTTGGAGGGAAGGTACAGGTTGCAAGGTGCAGGGCAGATGCTGCTGATTTCTAGTTGCCCGTTGCGACTCCTCGGAGCTGTCCACTCCAAAAAACTTGATGTTGAGTGCCTGGAGGGTGAGATGCATGGACGCTACTTCAACCACGGTGCCAACCTCTGACACCGCATCGGCAGCAGATTCAGAGCATGCCGTGACGAGTCACCGATGCTGGATTGAGGAAGAACATCCTATCTAAAGCTGCACTAGTCACTAGTCAGCCTCTATTCATCTGAGCTTGGAGCTCTGCTGGGCCTCTGTTTCATGCCCAGTACGAGGATTGCGCCAAGAAGTTTCGGCTCTGCTGTAGAAACTCTACTGAACATAATTCTTTTGCACCCAGCTGAAAGACAAGAGCCTACAGGGTTCGGCAGATTGGGAGCTGCAACGCACCCTGCTTCACCATGGGCAATGACCCAAATAAATTCTCCCCCTGCCAGCCTTCTTGTAATACTTCTGGTAGTAAAATGCCAGGTGCTCAACGGGCACAGCGACCTCAGAGGACAACTCCTTCATCACCGTCACCACCAGCGGAAGCGGCAGCCGCAGTACAGACGACAACTACCACAAGGACCAACATGACGGCTGGTTCAACCTCCTCTCCTGGACTATGCAGAAAATCCGGGGCATTGGCCCGGCCGGGATCATGGGAGTCACGCCGAAAGGCATGGGCCATCCTGAGATTTCACAGAAACCGCCCCCCCCTTCTTGGACAAACACAGCCGAGCTCTTGGCAGATGGAGCTCGTAGCGCAAGCCTGGAGGAGATCGAAGGCGCAGCTCAATCGTGGGGCACCGATATGCGAAAGAAAGCCCTGACTGAGGCAAGAGCTCATGAGTGTCCAATCCTCAAACGTGAAGGCCGCGAAAAGAGGCCTCAGAAACAGAACTTCTCGAACCCATGTAACCCATGTGACTTGATACCTGGACTTCCTTACTATCGAAGCCATGCACCCGAAAACTAAGCCGTTCATTGCTTGCAGTCCGCTCCAAACAGCGCGAGGCTGAAGCTTCCCGCCAAGGCCCCCCTAATCTCGATGCTTTCATGAGTGCTCCGTTTCCAGCCAAACAGCCAAACAGAACCGTCTCTCAAACACTGCCTTGGGTCGTAATTGAGGTTTCCGCTCCCCGCCACCAACATCCATAACATCCTCAACACCGAAGACATCCAGGCTCTCGAAGTCCACCTTCCGCGCACGCTGTCCAAGTATCTCTGGTTCCGACAGGACCCTCAGCTTTAGAACGACTACACAGCCGGAAAGACCCATGCAAACAGGCACTGCCTGTCCTATCCCCAACCCCAAGACGACCTTGTTGCTGTCATCCAGGGCCGCCAGTACCTGGCTGCATGGTTCCCTGTAAACAGGACCCACGAGATAGGCCTTGAAGACGAGGACGCCCAAGGCTCCAACAAAGGAAACCCACTTCGAGAAACCACCCTAACAGCCTATTATGCTGTCTTAGTACGCCCACGCCATCTTCTGTATCGAGATAGAATCACTCACAGCAGCTTTCAATGTAGTACCCAGAACCCTGATGTCTGCAACCCTTGTTAAGAAATCCTGCTGTCACGGCAGCATACACGATTTTTCCCAAAAATGCAGGCAAGTCCTCCAAGGGCAATTCGGTCCCATCCTTTTCTGCCTGCAGCTGAAGCTTTAGAAAACAGCGGATGAGACGAGCACTGGAGCCAACCGCATGTCATAACTGCAACGGTTGCGACAGTGTCTGCACTTCCACAAGCGCTTTGCAACGCCTGCTCTTTGGCTGCGAGCTGGGCAATCTTCTTTGCCTCCACAGCACAGAGGTCAGGACAATCAGGACCAGCATTCTCAAGACAAACCCTCGGATCTCAAGCCTAATATGGAATTTCTGGACGTTTCCCGCACATCTTGCAGTGCGGCTACGAATGGCTTGTCGGGCTGGTCTGCGCAAAAGTTGCGGCTGGCTTGGTGTTTCTGGGCCCTGGTGGAGGGATGTGTTCACCTTGCCTCGTTCCTAGCAGCAGATCTGGGCCATGCTTCGCACAGTGTCTGCCGCAGGCGGAGTAATGGCGTACGACTGGCCACATCATGTCAACCCCCTCTATCACCTGATTTTGATGCCCCAACTACCTCGATGATCCAATGACATTGCAGGGAACTCAGGTGATCCACTTTTCTGCCTCAATAGCTTTGTGGGTGTTGTGCTTGGTCTGGTAGGACTGCATCACCTGACTACATTGCATGTGGAAGCAAACTTCTGCTACACCATCCGTCATCCGTCGCGGAGGACTGCTCACTAGCTGGTGCTGGGCTGCGGGCCTTTTGCCATTCCTTCCACTTCGTGCTGAACCACTCGCCCGGTTGCAGATCTTGGCACCGGTGTTTGCTCAAGCGGCCCAGTGACAAGATGAGACTACAAAGAACTTGCTGACTGGAGTAGCATTCGCTTCGCAAGCAGCAGGGCAAAGCGAAGAGTAGCAGCTCTGTTAACTGAGACTATCAGACTGCTTGGCTGTAAGCCTTGTCTCAAGCTTCTTCCTTTTTAACCATGTAAAGCATCAAGTACTTGACCAGTCCAGTAATGCACATCAGTGGCCTTCCAATCGAGATGTAAGCTTTTTCACCTGCTTGCAAACAGCACCAGCGGCTAGCTGCAGCCCTCTGCCGGCACCTGGCCTGAACCCATTCTTCCAGGTGCTGCTTTGCCTTCTTCTCGGGGCTCCAGATATATTGGATCCCGTCGAAGTACGTCTCCTGCCGCTAAGACCGGAACGACTGGCACTACAACATCTGTAATTGCTGTAGTTGTAGTGCCTCTTCGTCTGGAAGGCTGAACTTTTGGAAGTTGGTGTTCCTCATCGCAGCATAGCGAGGCTTTGAGTGATGTTTATGCCGCACCTTTGGCCATCACATGGGAGCTTATCTCCTGCTGTCCAAGCTGCAGAACATACGCAGTCAGATCGCTCACGGGCAATCGTCGGAATGTCAGCTTCTTCCTCAGCTGCTGTGTCGCACTATCAAACATGCTGACGATCATTGAACCACCAAGTCCCAAGCAGCAATCACTTGAAGGGCCCTTGAGAATGGGTGGAATCCCCTACACGGCCAGAAGACTCTGCCGGATTCATCCAACCCGACAGCTGGTTTCACTTTTGCCAGGGGCAGCACTCCTCGGCCGTAAGTTCCGCGAGTGGAACGTCCTCCTGTCACATCAGCTCGAACATTCCCGCCAAAAAAACCGCTGGCCTTTCCGCAAGGCCGCAAGGCCCCGGAAGCCACGCCTCAGGCATTCCTTTCGCTTTGGCTTCCGCCACCTTTGCCTCAAAGATTTGGAGGCAACCCATGTCATGCTCTCACTGGGAGCGGTCTCACTGCCGGGCTCGTGGCCTCTTGTTTAGCCTTGAACATCCTGTCCTGGACGATGCAGCTGTACGCTCTCAGCTATCAGCTCTTGAAAGTGCAAAGGTGACCAGCAGCAATTCGAGGCTGACTGCAACGACCTCTCCCACTGACCTCGGCTCGAAAGCTTCCGTCCTGGCTGAACTCTTTGAAGGCAGCTGGAGGCTCGCCCACGAGAACCGTCGCGATGCGCGTGTAGCCACCCCACCCTTCCAAAGGGCCGGGTTCCGAGCATTTGGCAGCCTACCTCATCTACACATGCTCACCATCAGAGATGAAGAATGAAGTTGGCAAGGATAAGAGATTTCATTGGTATCACTGTTACCATCTTGCCATCATCACTGTTCTCACTTGCAACACGTAGATGTACCCTGCAGCATCAGAGCCATCGTCATCAGCACCATCAGCATCATCACCATCATCGGCATCATCACCAGTTCATGATTATTGATTATTGTCATAATCGACGGGATTCGAGATATGGCTGCCATTATTCTGGCATTCGTCAAACCGAACTGACTCTCACTACATGTCACTACTCTTAACCGATACGACGACGACGACGACTGTTGCTCCCACTGCTGCTCCAAAGCTGTCCAATGAGTCCCTTAGGTTGCGTATCCGTGGCCCAGGCGTAGGGCCAGCTCCCTTCGCTCCTCTTTGAGAAGCGCAGACTTCATCTGGCAGCGACACAGCCGGTGATGAGAGGAGTACTGCTGGATCGAAATCAGATTATGTATGGACTTCCTCACTTAGTTTCTCATGTGCACCTCTCTGCAGACACTTTCCCAGAAACTGCAAGCAGCCCATCATTCTCCCAACGTCTCTCACGGCCGACATTCCCTACTGCAAGCGAGGCATGTTCTCTGTGCGCCGGCCTCCACGACTATGAAGTTCCGAGGTTGAATGGACACAAGTGCCTGACCGAGGGCGTGGCTTCTTACCAACCGATCAGTCGGGAATGTGATGAAGCTCCGTCTCCCGTCTAATCCAAGCACAGCGAGATGTGAAGGTACCACGAGCAGACGCTGGGACACCGAAGTCCGAAGCTGAAGTCGGCGACCCTCATGCTACTGATTCTTCCGCCCTTAATCTTGCTGAGCTTGAACCAAGCTCCACGAGCTAGCCCTTCCATGCCTGCAGGGTTCGGCGCATGCTGCCATCGTCCAGCGCGGAGACGCCGAAGCCCATCTGCCAGCAGCAATGCTTAGAATGACATAGCCGACCCAGCCCCTGGCAACACCGCCTCTGGCTTGTCATTGGACGCTCGCGCTGCAGCCTCAGGCAGAATGTCAATAGAAGAGTGATATGCCTGATATGCTTCGATATATTAAATTATTAGGCCGCTGCGGTTACTTACCGGCCAAGCGGCTGCGTAGCCCTTGGGGCGGCTGAGGCCACTCAGCTCGCACCAGGTCAGCATGGCCCGGTCGCTCAGCTCGGTGTAGCCCCTGCAGGCATGTCAAGTCACAGCTGACCCTGACAGTGTCGGAAATCTGGGCCGCCACACGGGTGGCTTTCCATGAACTGGTCCAGCCAGTCAAAGCCACCTTCGTCCGGCACTGCGACAGGGAAGATCACCTCAAACTGCCAGGATCGAAGAGCTACAGTCAGGATGACGTCCAAGCGATGGCCTCGCACTGCCCATCCGACGGCTTCGTCGTCGCCTTGATGCTCACGTCCTTCTGCGACGCATCCTGTCCAAAGCTATCAAGCGCACATAGATCTGTTGGAGGCAATCGGCATGGAAACCGAACCTTCAGGAAGCGGCACTTGAACGGCATTGGCATCAAAGAAGCCCCAAAGTTGTAGTGCACGGCCATATTCCTGATCGCAATTCGACAGTCACAAACAGCATAGGATACTCATGTGCCAGCTGCTGCAAGTAAATGTGCCTGAAGCTCACGGCCGGATACAGAACCTGCCACGCACAGGGGTCATAGCATGTCATCATAGCATTCCTTTGCCTTCAATGAGATCATTGAAGGTTTGGGGAACAAAGGGGCCTTGCCCTGCAAGTGCTCCGGGATCGGCTGGGGCGGAGCCATGCGCTGGCCGTCCTCGTGGAACGCGGGTCGCGCTGGCGGAGTTTTGGAAGCTTCTGGAGCCGAGCCTTGAAGATGCTCAGCGTGTTTCCAAACTTGCCTGAGCAAGAAAAGCAGTGCCCACACAGTACCCCAGGGTGAGCTCATTGAGGCCAGCACTGTTCGGGTCCAGGTTAGCCACCAGTGTGACCACATCCCCCGTTGTGAACTTCGAGCTGCAGACGGGGCTCGCCTTCCTGGCAGCACTTCATCACCCGCTGAGAGTCCCTTTCTGCGTTCACGGAGGTTGCTCGTCCAGTGCCTGTGTACTTGACTGCTCATGACTTGGCTGCTGTGCATGGCTCTTCGACAACATCGCATTTCATCATCTTCCACGATGAACACTCAACGAAGGCGAAGATCGCCTCCGGTCGCGGAAGAAACCTTCCGAGTCGAAGCAGACCGTATCCTGTCCGAATGCAAGATCCAGGTTGCAAAACACTCTCCTCTTTGGCAGAGTTTCAGGAAGGAACCCTGTTGCCAGCCGGAAATTATTCGCCGATCTGCCCAGCAGAGCTGTCCAGTCCTCCGTTTCACCGAGGACTAGGGAGGACTTTGCGGTGGCCACGCCAATCCGCAGCACACTGCGTGGCCCCATCATCCTGGACAGAGCTGGATTGCGCTGCGTTGCTGGCGCAACCGGATCTGGAATCGAGTGAGTTACGTCCCAAAACTACGAGATTTCGACACGCCCCGGTCCTGGATCGGGCAGTCGGATCTTCGTGGAAGCTGCTCCTTTCGAGGATCTTCACCTGTGTCACACGGGGCTTCCATGAACCTACCATCGACCCTCCCTTGCAGCCCTGGGCTCCGCGGCCTCGAACATGTACCGGCCAGCCTTCAGCCCGATGTTGCATCTCGCCCCTGCTATGAGATACCTCAAGTCCGACAACCACAGCGGTGCTCTGCAACCACCAAAGCCCCAAAGCCCTCCAGTTTATAGCTACATATAGCTCCATCCATATAGATATATATGTATATATATATGTGTGTGTGTATGTATGTATGTATGTATGTATGTATGTATGTATATATATATGTTAGACCCTCGACTCTGAGCGAGGCACTGGAGGCCTCCCTCGGAGAGCGCTGTGAGCATACTCCCGGAGGAGGAGGGAACCACGTTCAGCGTCGTGTCCTCCACATGGAAGGCCGGCGACTCCTGGCAGCGGCCCAGCAGCAAAGTGTAGGATAGCAGCGCAGAGTATTAGAGTATAATATGCAGGATAGGATAGTTGAGTATAGTCGGAACTGCGGACCTTGATCCGGGGAGCCTTGTCCAGAGGCGCATCCAACTCCTCATCCTTGCAAAGAGACAGATTTCTGTAACTTCAGACTTGAAGGTGAGCACATTCCGAGAAGTCCACCTCGGTTTTCGCCTTCTTTGCTGGTGGCTCCTCCATGGCGCTTAAGGCACCTGCCCGTCAGAGGCTCAGCCTGTGCAAGCCAGTGCGACAATGGTTACTTGGGTTCTATGTGGCAGCTACGGGGCGCGATGTAACAATGTAGGCTGGAGACGGTCTGCAACAAGTTCTCGCAAAGTTGATCTGCCAGGATCTGCTCTCCCAATGGCAAAGAAAATCTGCTGCCTGGCTTAGTGTCTGGCTAAGAAACTTCCGCCCATCTAGGCGACTTGCTTAAATCACTGCTAAGCCCACGCTCACAAACGTGCCTTGACATTCAACTGCTGTACGATGGGGATTGCGTGTGAATGAAAAATGGGACAGCACAGAATAACGATGCTACAGGCTACTGGCGCCGGAGGTGCCCAAGCTAGTCAATGATCAGAATCTAGCAGGTGCGACCTGACATGTAAAGGCATCTCGAAACTATGAACATGCATAAGCTGTACAGGATGTGCGAAACGCGAGCCTAAGATAACGCCGGGTGTCACGGAGCATTTTCGTCGGATGCACAGCTATTCTGCAGGTGAGACTTGTTGCGACGAATCACTCGATTCTGGGCGGCGCCGCCCGGAAGTCCACGAGGATCGCCTCCCAGAGATCGCTATCGGCTGTGAAGCCCAAAGCCACAGCTACTTGTACTGTAAGAATATGGTAGGTACAGGGACATCCGAAGACTACAACGACGACGATGCCCACCGCACTTGAGATGACGCCGATGAAAATGGCGATGGATGATGATATGCCACTGTCGTGGCGTCAACCAGACTGAGAGGAACGAACACCGGCAGTCGAATGATACCCCATGCACAAAGGGCAGCATCACTGCGACCGGAGGATCCCCGCTTTCGGAACCGAACAGGCGACCACTGATTCTGAGTGGGCCAAAACACCGTCACTTGAAGCACCTGGCCAGGCACGTACAGCCCAAAGATCGGGTAGATTGATTCCCAGTGCTCCAACGTCTCCGGCAGGAAAGTTGATGTACCTCGAGTCGCATGACAGGAAGCCGGTCTGGGCAACGGTATTCCACAGCTTGCAGCTAGGGTGCCAATGCACGTGCCATTGTGAAACCTCGGTGGGTACAGAAAACCGCCAACTCTTCAAGCCCCTTCTTTCTGCTTTTTCTTCGAATTCCAAACCCACTACTGGCTCTGCAACCGGATTTTGACCAAGCAGCCACTGCAGTGACTTTGAGATCACGTCGTGCCGGACGCCGATCCGCTCACCCTTTCAGGGGCGGTGATTGCCAGCTGCAGATCTAAGTTGGAGTTTGGAAGATCGCACACCTAAGTTGACCTGTCGCAAGAGCAGCGCATGGGCGGCCTCGCCCAGCTGCAGCCCGGGCTGCACGTCATGGTCTCCGAGTGCATCACCGAGCAGGCCGTTGTTGCTGTTGTAGAGCACACAGCACCTAGAAGCAAGCGTGTGACAAAGAGCTCTGAGCTGCAGAAGGTGCTCTTCACCTGCAAATCGACTTCTACGCTTCTGCAAACTTTGCAAGACTTTGCCGAGCGGCTGCAGCCTGATGGAGTGTGTCTCCGGACCCTGAGGGAGGTGGTTGCACAGCCCCACAGCTAACCTCAGTTCACGAGAAGCGGGAACACGGCAAGCAAGTTCACCTCCTGACTCTCGTTGATCTTTGGATCGTACTGCGCTTTTGAAGGCAGAAAGAACAGCGCCCGGTGCCAACTCTGGAAGCTGAGATCGCAGCCCACCGCGCGCATCCGGGTTTGACAGCACTGTGACCTGGCTCAGCTACCAAAGAGTCTACCTCTGCGATTCCAGAGCTCCTTTCTGACATGTGGTGCTAACGAAGCCTCGAAGTAGGAGGCGCTGGAAACCGGCAGAGGGTGCTCCGCGCCGACGACCTGCATGCAATGCAGCTCCGTCAGTTGAGTGGTCCAAATCAACCTCGCCCACAGAATTCGTGGATGTTCGTGGACTGCGTGGACAGCGTGCAGCGCATCTTTTGGGCGCCTGCCAACCAGGATGGGTCGCTCGCACCACCTCCACCGTGGCTGGCTCAGGGCCCTGAGCTTTCGTGTAAGACGGCATCTAAACTCACGGAGGTGCCAGCCCAATCGCTCAAGCAAAGCAGGGCCCAGACGTCTGCCGGTTGATCCGCAGCGGGCCGTGTTGCGATGTGAAGGGACGTTCCATGCAGCGGGTTCATGCCTAGGAGGCTTTCACACCACCAAGGATACAGCCGGGCTAGAGCTGCAAGGACAATCATGGGCCAACAATTCGACACAGAACCCTTCTTGGAGACGATGATGAAGGCGATGTAGAGGATGAGAGCAGCAATACAATAATCGGAATTCCCATATTACACTCATTATGATTATTGTAACGACGATGAGCACGATGAGGGCAGTCTAGCTTTAGCCCGGTATCCATGCCCTGGGGCAGTTGCGATTCGGTTTCAGGAACGGCCACAGCTTCCACGCCTCATCCGAGCAGCGGCTCAGCCCTAATAAGCGCTAAGAGCGGCTCTCAAGGCTGCCTCGGCCAAGAGCTCCATGTTCCGCCGCTGCACGACTGGCACCACTGGCAAGGGCGCATCTGCGCGCAGTCGTCGATTGCGGAGATACTCGACGACAACACTGAAGCACCTCGGCCAGGTTTTGGGGACCCTGGATTTCCAGCAGACATTTCAGGATACACCCAGAAGAATCATTGATGAGGATCAGACTGCGGATTGAAGTCCAAGAAGAAACGACCTTCCTCATCACGCGGGATCTCGTGGATGAAGGTGTCGCTGAACATCTCGGCGAGGACACTGCCAGCTATGCCGCACCTGGGCAAGAGACTGAAAAACACAGGACACTTCAGACACTCGCGGCTCGGCACAGCTCTCTCTGGGCAGCCGGCATGGTCTGTTTCGGGATTGTAAAGATGTGGCCAGAGCAATTGATCTGAATTACCTGTCTCCCAGACATGTCAAGAATGCCAAAACAAGAAACGACTGTGCCTCCGTCTCCGTCCACATCTTTGACATGTCCTGCACAAATAGCTGGCTTCAGTCTGTGGGAAGTTCAACCTTGCATCTTACAGAAGTGAATGATATGAGAGTGCGAAGCAAACAAGAAGTATCCATGAAAAGGGATCTCGCGAGCTTACCATAAACACCGCGAAAGCAGTCTGTTATCTCACGCCTCACTGAGCTTGTTGAGACGCTGCCACTCGGCATCGATCTTCAGCTTCTCCCGGTAGCACCATTCCTCCGTGTCCTGACTGGAAAGCTAGAGGAAGGGCCAACTCCCAGCATGTCGCTCGGCACATCCGCAGGCACCACTGCAATGCAGTCCTGCCGGAGCTTCTCAAGCTCCTCGGTTGTCTGATCGCGTTCCTGCAAGCGGGATCTTGCATCAAAGCTCCAACAGAGCAGGAAGCCCAGTCATGAACCGCAACCACCGGAACCTCGGAAAGGCGCGCCCATGCAGCACGGATTTGCTCCTGACAGGCTTGCTGAGGCTTCGCATCTTGAGAACTTACCCTTATCATAAAGTAGGCTCTCCGTGTCTGTTTGTGTTGTGCACGATGTCATGTAGTGCACCGCAGTGCAATGCAGCCTGGCATCAGTGGAATGCAATGATAATAAATGCACTGCCCAGTGATGTCATATACTGTATGTATGTGTATGTGTATGTATATATGTATATATGTATATACACATACCTGCAGATGTACATAGATGGATGGATGGACAGATAGATCGGATCGACAGGTAGGTAGATAGATAGGTAGACGTATGATTCGTTTGTAGAGGTGTATGTACATATATATATATATATAGAGAGAGAGAGAGAGATATATATATATATATATATGTACGTAGAACCTTTATGCTCTATTTGACGGATGCTGTTTCTTCTAATCAATACTATTGAAAATT
>CAJNJA010008964.1:0-33753 GCA_905231915.1 Symbiodinium necroappetens | reverse complement strand
ACTGCTGTGTACCACTAGCAGGTTTTCAGTATCGCCATCCTTGCTATGACATCTGTTTGTCATCATCACTGCCCATCCTACTGCTATTGTTGTCATGACTGTTTTTTTTTTTTTTTTTTTTTNNTTTCAGAGTATCGTCTTTGGGTTTAAAGTTAAACCATTGTCAGGATCATCAGGATTTCCCTCGTCAAACAGGAATCGTCGTCATCCTCACTGTGGTGGTCGAGTCTGAGGGTTGGTTGCAAGTGCGAAGCCTTCGAGTTGCAGCTTTCAGGGTCCCGGGTACTATATTAGGCTTTGTATAATACGGATCCTATTATTTAGGGTACTATATTCGGCTCTTCATAATAAGGATCCTATTATTTAGGGTACTATATTCGGCTCTTCATAATAAGGATCCTATTATTTAGGGTATTATATTCGGCTCTTCATAATAAGGATCCTATTATTTAGGGTACTATATTGGGGTCCTGGACATGAGGCAAACGCCCCCAGGGAAAAGGCGAAACTTAGCCGCGGCCAGGCTCAGCCTCTCGCTCCGCTGGGACTCGGAGGCGCGGGCGAGGGAGTCCAAAGCAGACACCTTAGGGTTTAGGGTTTAGGGATGTTTAGGGTTTAGGGTTGGAGTTCCATGTAGCTCTTGCAAGCTGATGTACTCCTGCAGTTCTAGCCCCGGATGCCTTTTTGATCAAAGCTTGTGAGGACGCACGCCGCGGAGATCACAGTCGCATCCCACGGTGCAGGCGCCTCAGGCCAAGAGGTCCAGGATGCAGGGCAAAGATGCCCCAATGATCGTAAGCAGAGGCGCTCTGCATATCTTGAAAGCGACTTGGAGGAACGTAGCTTCAAGACCTTCCAAAAGAAGAGGAAGTAGATCGGTTCGCCGGTGGCTCCGGCAGTAATCGTCCTGATCATCCGGTCCGAGGATCTCCAGCCGAACCCCGCAGAACTGAGGTCGCTGCCGCCTTGGCGGGACCGGCGGGAGGGCAGGCCGTGGGGAGCAGCGGTGACACGACTACTTTGACTGCAGCATAGTAGCAGTTACAGTTTGCAAGCATAGCATCTCCATTGCAAAGCGGCTGCTCGCACCGGCAGGTGTCGCAACTCGGCGCCGGTTCTGGGCACTGCGCTCGGGAATTCTAATCATCTTGTTTGCGCCGCTGACGTTCGGACACCGTCCGGCTGCCGCCCACAAGGCTTTATATCCCATCGAACGGCGTCGCTGACGCCCAGGCTGCAGCCGGAACCTCAGTGCAGTCCTACTACAGGATGTAGCTGAGACGAGGGCGATCACAGGGAGCAGCCACACAAAGGCTGCAACTGTTGCTCGCTTGCGTGCGCAACAAAGATGCATTACTGTCTCCTTCAAGTGTGAGGCCCACAGATGAAATGTCCGTGGGGGATGATGGGCCCTCAGATGTAAATTCAAATGTTCTGTCAGAAAGCAGCAGCACTGTCAGATGAGATGGATCAGTTTTCTGAGAGCATTTGCAGCCTTAAACCCTAAAGCCCTAAAACCTTAAGCCCTAAAACCCTAAACCCTAAGACCTTTAAACCCTAAAACCCTAAACCCTAAGACCTTTAAGTCCTGAAACCCTAAACCCTAAGACCTTCAAACCCTAAAACCCTAAAACCCTAAGACCTTTAAACCCTAAAACCCTAAACCCTAAGACCTTTAAGCCCTAAAACCCTAAACCCTGAGACCTTTAAGCCCTAAAACCCTAAACCCTGAGATCTTTAAGCCCTAAAACCCTAAACCCTAAGACCTTTAAACCCTAAAACCCTAAACCCTGAGACCTTTAAGCCCTACAACCCTAAACCCAAAAAGGTTGCTCCTGGGAACTTGCGGCTCTTGGCGAGGGAGCCGAGCCACGCCGACACTCTTTGGCTCCCGGGATTTCGCTGCAAACATAGGGTTTAGGGGTTTAGGGTTTAGGTTTGGGTTCAGGGTTTAGGGTTTTGGGTTTTAGGAACCTTGCTATGTACTGCTGGTACTCTAGCAAGCATATTCCGTCTAAAGCACCGCAGCACCCCGGTTCTGCAAACCTGGATGCTGAGCTGAAGACTCGAGGAGCCCGAATGGTTCCAAAGCTTCCCAGGTGCAAAAAGGAGGAGACCCTAAACCCTAAACCCTAAACCCTAAATGCTTTCATGAAAGCAGATCCGATCTTGCTCTCCTCTCTTCTCCCTCTGCCCCCGGAGCCAGGCGACTGGAAGCCGCGGGGACTGCGCCGGAATCTGAGAAAGGTAGAGGCCACTATGGATGTAGGGTGGCAAGGACCAACGACGTGAGGCATAGTTGGCTTAACCAAGGGGCTTTGGAGACGTTTCCAAACAGAGATGTGCTTGCGAGGAGCACAGGGCACTCGCTGAATGTTGGGTTTTGCCCGGTGTCTGCTTCGTTGTTTCGTCGGTCGTTCCTGGAAGATCGGCCGAGGTCAGTGCCACTCTGCTCGCTGAACGCCGCCCTTACCGTGCCAAAGTTGCCGGGAAAGACGTCTGCTGCCGGCTGCAGGTACCGTGCGGGAGGAAAAGCTTGCGATGGCTTCGCACTGAGAGTCCCCGCTACCGCCGTGCTGAACCGGTTTGCAACCGCAACGCATCTACGAAGTCCAAAATTCTGTGCTGCCGTGTTGCGGGGTCGTAAAAATGGCGAGTACACAGGCAGTCTGCCCAACGAAAGTACGGGTGATTCTGCTTCGGGTGCATCATTGATTGCGACCGCAAGCAAGAGAAGGGCATGCACTGGTTCGTCCCGGACGCTGCTTTGCATCAAACGGATGGCTGTCACTCGTTCCTTCTGTAGTCTGTGGTTTGTTTTGATTGTTTCGTAGTAAAGGTTAGACTCAGTTAGACAATGTTTTTGTGACACGTTGATGAACCATGAGCCGAAGAAAATGGAAACCGACGACGGAGAAGCACACGAGCTCTGCAAGTGTCCAGATGCCCCTACCTACCTACTTGTCAGCCTGCTCTCACAGGCGCCCTTTCCAAGCACGGGGCAGTATACCTTGCCCTAGGATTTCCGGACGCAAATCCTTTCATGGAGCCTCCTGAAGTACATGGAGGCACGCAGGCTTTCTTCAGCTTCGAGCCCTCTATCCTTAGCCTCAACCGAACCCGGCTCGCTTAGTCTTCAGGTGGAAGCTTCTGACGAGGCCCGGGGCTCCGGACCAGGGAGTAGGTGCCAGATGCTCTTGCTCTCAGGTTTGCTTTGGGGTTTAGGGTTTAGGGTTTTGGGTTTTGGGGTGTAGGGAAGGAGTCCCTGCAGGACTTCTGGGAGCGGGTCTCCTCCGCTGAGCCGTCGCAGGGGTCGGTGCCTGAGCTCCTGCCATCTTTGACTTCGCAATCTGGGCCTTGGCGCAGCTAAACCCTGTGAGCTCCAAACCCAAAGCCCTGTCTATCGAGATGGTTGAGCATGAGCTCAGCACACCCAACTATGGAGTTGAGGTGGTCAACGGAAAGAAGACTCCTCGCCAGCTAGGAAACGCCCTAAACATCCCTAAACCCTACGCCCTAAAACCCTCATAGAAGCCTTAAAGTAACCCCTAAACCCAAACGCACACACTTTCAGAAGTCAGAAGCCTTCTCCCGACGAGGCCGACCCCTTTACACACCCCGCGCTCGCCCTCAGAGCTGCCACAGTCGCCGCATGGAGCGCGGGGCTCGGGGCATCCTTGGGAGTCTTCTTTTCACAGGGCTTGGAGGGTTTCGGGTTTAGAGTTTAAGGTTGAAAGTTGGTGTAGAATTTAAGGTTGAAGGTAGCGCCGCTTTTTTGTCGAAGCCGCATCTGTGGCCTTGGTGTCTTACCCAGAGAGTTGGAAAAGGCTGAAACCTTTTCAATTTCATGAGTTGGAAAAGTCAATACCATGCATTTGTAGAGCCATGGTGTTGGGGTTCTGTTTGCCAGGGATTCGGGTGGGTTCCAATGCAGTGCTCGACTGGAAGTCCGTCGCTGAGTAGGGGGCTCTCGGAATGATCTGTGTCTTGTTTCCCCACCAGCTCTTGAAGGTTTTCCTCTCGCAACCGGCTTCAATTGCCGTGATCTTAGCGGTCGCAGACGAGTTGGCTTGTGGACTGGGTCCGGGGTGAGTGACTCCATTTAGGCCAGCTGAGACTAACTGAGACTCTCGAGTTCTTGAGGATGAGCCTCTGCTTCTGCTGGACGAAGATCGGGTGCAGGCAGCTTCAGACGTTGTGTTCTGCTCGAAGCCATGCGCGAGGAGTGTCAAACGGCAGAAGCCATGTACTTAGTGCAGCTTCTAGTTGCAAGCCGGCTGTTGGCTATGCATCCGAAAGGGGCTTCAGGTTGCCTTGCCGGTAGCCGGTAGCCATCGGAAGGCCATGCGAGTCGTGCAAGCCTGCAGGAGCGGCATGAAGCGGAGAGAGTAGCCCTTCATGAGGAGCCCGAGGGGGGTCGTTCTGTGGGCCCCTTAGGCACTGGGGAGGGTTCGAAAACCCAGTAAGCAGGTCTGAAGCACAACAATTTCTGCCGAGCTAGCTCGCTGCCGAAGTCTACCGCACTTCCCCTGAAACATTATTTTTCGACACTTTGACCTGCTTGATATTCTTTCTAATCCCTCAGGGAACTCCTTTCCCCCCTCGACAGAGGTGCAAGCGGCAGCAGGTTGTCCCTTTGCGATGAATTGCTGCAATCATGTCATATAAGTTGAAAAATGCTAAGACCAGGATTTCAACTGCCACCTTGCTTCTGTTCCCCCTCGTTGTCGATGTTGTTGTCGCTCTTGTTCTTCAGCACTATGTTCCTGGTGGGTAATATGGCATCGTTGTACCCTGTCACAAACACGATGGCTGACCTTGATGAAGACCATACATAGGAGATGCTTCAGCAGAGTCTACTAAATCTAAGCCCTAAGCCCAAAGCCTGCAAGACAAGACGCTCTTAAAGTTCCCAAGAACAGCCACTCGCCAGGAGCTCGAGGAAGCAAGGCGGACTGGAAAGGCACGGGGTAATTCAAAAAACAAGGGGGCGAGACGGGCCCTCATACAGAACCCTCAGTATTGCTCATAGGAGGTGTAATGTAAAGCCCCTGAGACTACGGATGAAGACAGTACTGGCCGCCTTAGGAACCACGGAGGTTAGCAAGGCGTAACGATCTCCAATGTCAACAGCCGCCACCCGAGCACAACTCAAAATGTTGAGGTTTATAGAGTTAAAGACGCCGGCAATGCAATGTTCCTCCCGAGATTCTCGAGCTCCTGGGATGTCGGCACCTCTTGGAGATTCGGATAGATATGGAGTTCGTTTTGGTATTGTGTCTCGACGCCAGGGTTTCGAGCACTGCGGGTGAGGAGCAAACGCTTCAGATTTACCACGGCATTTGCACAGTCTTGCTGCAGAGAAGCTAGGAGTTTGGAGCTCGCTGCACAGGCTTTTGACCCGGCCACGTCTTTTCCAACCCCAAGCCCTCCACACTACTAGCCCCAGAACCCTAAACCCTAACCCCTGGTCGGGCTTGGAGTTGCTTCGGGCGTCAGGCGGACCGGGCAGCAGCGGAGGCCATGTCGGACAAGGTGGAGGCAGATTTGCTTCTGTTTGGCCAGCTGCTCTTGCACGAAATACATGAATAAGATTTGTTATTATTATTATTATATTGTTATTATTATTTTTTCCTTATATAAGCACGTACTGACCCATCTTTCATAGGTTCTGTAAACCACCAAATCCCAAGTATCCGTTCGAGTTTGCAGTTCTTCGGGGTTGTCTGGGCAGGAACTTCAGCGAGAACGTGAAGACACCTGTCGGGAGAAACACAGGCTGGGAGGGGGGCCATCGAACTTGGCGGCTTGTCGTGGCTGGATCGGCTAGCCTTCACTACAAAAGTGTTGAGAAAGAAACACTCAGATGCCGACCTAGCCAGCTCATGTTCAAAGCCGTTCCTTGCGGGACAAACCAGCGGCCCAAATTGTCACTGCCAGGCTTGAGAAGGAGAACGAGGCTGTGATTCCTTCTGACCAATGTGACAATCTGTCACTCTGTGAGAGAGATACGGTTCGGCTTTCCTAATCGAGTCGTCTCCATGAGGGGTTTCAGGCCGAGATGTCGATATCCGACGATCGGGATGGAAGTCTGTGTCAGGGCTGGAATTCAACAAGCCCCGAAGTCTTCTTGATTTCTCCAACTCTACAGCGACACCGCCTGTGCTTGAGAGGTCCTTCGTCTCCAGCTGCAAGACCACCATGGCATTATGGCTGCCCCGGCATGATCACGCGGCATGTTGCGCAGCCGTGATTGGGTTCAAATGGTCTTGGTATCTCGGGAGTTCTGGCAAAGCCCAAAAGTCTTCATTCAGGACTTTCGTTTTGAATTGCTGAAAGTCGCTGGAAGAACGCATGGCAAGGCAGCAGAATGGGGGCAGACGCTGCAGTTCCAAGAGAGGTGCTGCACCAGATCTAGGATTTGAGGGTTGCCTGCGGTTGACAGTAGCGGCGTACCAAACTCACAGCATCCAGCGCAATGCGACTTCCTATCACTATCTTGAGTTTTTGTTGAACGCAACATTGTTGCTACTGTCCCCATCACGAAGCTTCTCTAACGATCACCACACTGATTGTCCATAGGAGTAACCGACCATCATATCCTTCTTGATGCCGGTGATTCTTCTCCTCCGCTCCCACTGCCACTGCTGCCGCCGCTGCCAATGCCATAAGTAACATCAGATTGATTGCGGTTGCTATTGCTGTCATCATAAGTCTTTGGCATGATTTTGGTAGTAGCTAGTGATGCTGAGTAATGTGTCTCATCACTATGGTTCGTTCCTTTCATGAACATTTTTAGTTGCGTCAGTCCCTGTTGGTTCGTTAGTTGTCAAGATTTTTGGACCAATGCTGTTCTTGTGTTGTTGTTCGTATCAGGAACTGAACGTGTGAACTTTTCAGCAGTGCATGGTTACCGTTCTGGTTGTTTTTGCCATTCCGCACTGGTATGTCATCGTCACCTGTGGTGTTTGCTGGTTTCATGCGTGCGAAGTTGCATTCATGCCTACTACATACGCCTCTTCGTTATACGAGTACTGTTGTAGTTTTCGCGGAAGTGATCTCATTTTCTTGTGATTGTGTCCACTACCATGATCATAATTACCACCGCGAGATGGTGCTTTTTTGACAATGTTGCCTCTGAAGCTGTGCAGGCTTCGTCAGGAAGAAGCAGAAGTCGAGCGGTTGGCCTTCGAGGTGCCCCGTCTTTACCTAGAAGTATGCAGCATTTGGCTTGAGGCTTGTAATAATCGTCGTCGTAGGAATGGTAGCACATGGTAGCAGGAGGAAGATGCCTCATGACAGACGTAGTACGTTGTAGCCACGCAGTACGAGCCGTAGCAACTACTTGGACGAGATGTTATGGGAATGATCCATGCAAATAGCATGATGATATGAATGTCGCCAGAGGTATCTCGACAAGGCAGCGGGTTATGAGTCGCAGCCATGAAAAAATCACGGCAGCGTCGATGTTTAGGAATGAATAGAAGTGCCAGTCTTCGAGTCACTGAAGGCATAGGAAGTCCTAAACCTAAACCCCTGACCATTATTATTATTATGAGTATCATTAGTATTACTATTATTCTTGTTGTTGCTATAGTAATAATAATAATAGTAATTATTATATATGTATATGACCTCTGATCCTCTACGTAGCCAGGTTGCCGAGCTCCGAGCTGCGCTTGTGCTGCGCGATGAGGCATTTGCTTGCGGGATGCCTGCGGGCTGAGGGATGCAACTGCCTAAATGAACCCTAAGACCCTAAACCCTAAACCCTATTCTGATTATTAAGGCCCCTAGATGAGACCCTAAACCCGTAAGGCCCGTATATTGATCCCAAACCGAAGCCCAAGCGGCCTAAGATCTTACCGGGCCCAGCCACAAGACCCCAAGGCTGGACAACCAAACCCTGTACCCCAACACTGAGCCCTTCTCGCGTATGTATCCCTAAACCTTTCCACCAGGAGCTGGGCCACCTCCGCCGGGTCGGGGTCCTGTGAGCTTCAAGAGACTGGGGACACTCTTGGAAATCATTGCAAGAAGCCTGGGTGATTTGGGGCCTTGTGTTTCATGCGAAGGTTTGAGATGTTGCTCGAAGCGATTTGGTTTCTGTTGCGGTGTGGTTGTCATGGTGCTACGCAGGTTTGAGTGCCACACAAAGCCGAAGCATGGCAGGAGACTTCCTTGCCAGTTGGCATGCTGGGCCTGCGTCCTGCAAACCTGAGTCCGAAAGTCCCGGCGCGGACTCCGGCTGTCCAAGCACACCCATCACGTAAATTGTTTCTGCTGGTACCATGACGACGATGGCTACGACTTCTGCTGCCACTGCTGCTACTGCTGCTGCTGCCGCCACTTTTGCTGCTGCCGCTGCTGCTCTGACAGCTATTGGCAGCTCGGCATTGCCACCATCATCATCATCATCGTCATCCTCGTCCTCGTCGTCACTCTCATCGGCAGCATGAACATGGTTTTCACCATCCCTATCCCCATCACCATCCTTACCCCCATCACCATCTCGATCCCCATCACCGTCACCATCATCATTGACATGACCTCTCCAAGCACCGACTTCGGACCTCCCGCGGGCCTCACTGAGGATGCGGCGCAATGGAGACTTCTGTCAAGGCACAAGAGTGGGCAGCGGCCTTGTCAGACTGTCAGAGGTTCTAAAGACGGTTACGATGATGAAGCTGCAGTCCAGTTTCCTGCTATCTGTGCCAGCACAACGACATCTTTGCTGACCCAATCTTGCCGTTTTAGCGGTTCTCTCTCTCTTCCGACTATCACCAACGTGGCTTGTGTTTGCGGTTGTGCTGGTGCTGTTGTTGTCGGCGTTCTTCTTGTTGCCGCTCTACAGACCAACGGACAGGCTTCACCCGTAGAAGTTGACGCCCGAAATCCAGAGCGCAGCTAAGTGCTTGCATCGAATTCCACAAGGCTCGGGGACATCAGTTCCGACGAGATCGAGCGTGTCCTGGAGGCACGCGAATCGAGACATATAGGCCATAAGCTTTGTGGAATGCTTTCTGTATCATTTGCATCAGAAAAGATCACTGGAATCGCAAACTTGGTAGGGTATACATCCAGTTCTCGTGCTGTATTTTGACGTTTGCGAATCAATACAACGTGCAGAACTTGCCGGGCTTACGCTGCTGCACGGCTGCCCACGATGAGAACTGGTCCTGATACATCGGAGACATTTGTCGGGTCGCCTGTGCCTGCTCCGTACCTTAAGAGGGTGACCCCGGATCCACCCCTGAAGCCTTAGACTGCGATGGACTTCCAATCTGGATTCGTTTTTTGAGGAAGCCCCCCCAAATGCTATTCTAAGTATTCAGCTGCCCCAGCAGCTCTTGTTTGTGTAACATCCCTAAGCCCCAAACCGCCCCAAACCCGAAACCCTAAAAACCTAAACCCTAAACGTTTTAAACCCTAAACCTGCAAACCCCTAAACCTGCAAAACCCTAAACCCCCCAACCCCTAAACCCTAAAACCTAAACCCTAAGTCTTAAACCCTAAGCCGTTTTGCTTCGCCGCCTTGGTTTATCTCCCTGGTTCGTAGTAGGGAATGTGGGAATGGATCCCCATGATAGTCCCTTAAGGTCCCCTAGAGTAGTCTAAGAACCAGTCAGAAGAAACCTAATACAGGGGCCTTTTTAATAATTAGAACAGGGTTTGGGGTATAGTATACTATATAATTATAATAAGGAGCCCCCAAAACCCTACTAAGAATTCCCAAACCCTAAACCCTAAACCCCTAAACCCTAAACCCCTAAACCCCTAAACCCTAAACCCTAAATCTACTAAGAACCAGTCAGTTTTTTGGAGGAGGCCGGGCCGGGCCTGGCCCAGCTCGAGGCGGAGTCCCGCGCGCCTTGGCCTGTCAATCGTCGA
This sequence comes from Symbiodinium necroappetens, assembly GCA_905231915.1. Taxonomy (NCBI): domain Eukaryota; class Dinophyceae; order Suessiales; family Symbiodiniaceae; genus Symbiodinium; species Symbiodinium necroappetens. The sequence continues at coordinate 23,862 of CAJNJA010008964.1, read as the reverse complement.
AGGCTGTCAGCTTTTGTTCTTTGGATTAGGATTGCGGAGCCATCAGTGCCAAAGCTGTCTAGAGGTGCTTCAGATCCAGTGGCTTAAAGGCAAAGGGTGCAGTGGGCTCATACGAACTAGCCTGGATCTTCTCAGCCGTGAGCGCTGCCCGCATCGCCCTCCACAAGGGGCCTTGGGATGCAAAGCTTGCTGCTAGCTGGTAAGCTAAAGCATTTGATGCATCCTTCTCTGTCTCCTAAACCCTAAACCCTAAACCCTGAACCCGAAGCCCTAAACGCTGAACCCTAAACCCTAAACCCCTAAACCCTGAACCCTAAACCCTGAACCCCAAACCCTAAACCCTGAACCCTAACTCTGGACCCTAGTCGAAAAGGCACGTGCTCGAGTTGCCCGCAGCCAGCTACGAGACGAGCCGGGGCCCCAAACACTGCAAGTCGGCAGAGGACAAAGTGAGAGGGCCGCTGTAACCCTTTGCGAAACATGCACCTCAGAGCTTTGCAGGCCCCATCTACCTGTGTCATCATGAAGCCCGGAGTACAGCTTTTATACCCTTGTATACCCCTTTTAGTCCCACTTATACTAGTGTGAGGCTGGAGCAGCAGCTGTGTGCCGTGTGCAGAGATTCGAAGAAGGCAGGGTCGGCATTCGGTGTCTGGAGGATGTTTGCAACTTTTGCCGGAGAATCCAGTACGCGGAGCTTGAGCCGGTTCCAACTCGTTTCGATCATCCGTCCATCTTGGCACGCGAGGGCTGGGGAGGAGTGCTCTCACTGCCTGGTTCTGTCAGGCGGTCCTGTTTCTCCCGTGCCAGCATCTGTGCGTTTGCGAAGGCAGGCTGATGCCCTGCTACAGGATTCTTCAGTAAATGAGGTGGTGCATCAAGGCGTCCAGCCATGAGTGTTTTGATAACAGGATGCCAATCTGATTTTGATTTCACCGGGGAGCCTCTGGACGTGCACGACAGGCTTTCGACACGCCCAGCCGGCCAAGTCTAAGAGCCAAAAGCCATGTATCTCAACCTTCCCCATTGTCAAGTTGACATGGGGCCACAACTCTTCAACGACCCAAAAGACCAGGGTGCCGGCAAAGACTTCGACCATATCGATGCCCGATGTGCCAGGCCCGTCGGAAGTGTGCTGCATGAAGAGAGTCGGCTGCGGGTTTCTAGGGTTCGGTCTCGGTGATTCTAGGCCCACTTCAACTGGTGGGTGTTTTCTGTTATCAGACCTTGATCCGATCTAGACTCTAGACAATATCCCATAATGCCCCCTTGCCCTCAAATATAAATACTTGAACTTTTACCTTCTGCCATTATCCACCACCTGGCCCTATTCGAATCACTAAGACCCCTGTTTCATGCCATACATGGACGCAGGATGGCAGGATAGGGGGCTGCACCGCTGCGAGTCTGAAGGAGCCTATTCAGAGCCACATCTCGCGCGTCCATTTCTGAGGGCAATGCGCGACCGAGCGGATTCTGCATCTAGTTCTCCCCCCGAATGGTGTAATTTTCTAGACTCTCCGGCCGGATAATCCTTGATGGCTACATTGTTCTGTGGATTCTATAGTCCTCGGAGATCTTGCTGCTGTCCTCTTTCGGAGATGTCTGGCACCTATTTGAAGCAAGTTCTACTCCGGCAGCGGGGCACCTGTGGGAACATGCCTATGCGGGCCTTTCGGCAGCGTTGTTGTCAACAGACTCTCTTTCTGCCGCTGTGCAGTACCCACATGTACCCATTGTCCATATGATTCTAGCAAGCTGTCGGAGTACATCATTAAGTTGGTTTCACCTCGTGCCTCCAACAGGAAAACTGGCGCCAGGTCCACTGCTCTTACAGCGCTCGACGAACCAGTGTAGTAAGTTACAGGTATGGTCGCATTGGCCAGTATGTGCCATTGCCAATCACATGGAGCATCTTAGAGACCCGTGTCGCGAACATTTTGCTCAAGCCATCGCTGCAACGACATGACTCGCAGTGCGAGCTGGAGTCACTCACATCACTAACCTGGAACAAGGTAGATGCTCATCGGCGAGCATGCCAACCACTTGGGATACTGTATCGGACATGCTGGCTAAGCGTGTGAAGCAGTGTTGCCGAGAGCTTTCATTGCAACATGCCAACGAAGACACTTTGCATCTAGGTTCACGCTAGGACTTTCGGTGCCATCCATCAAGGCTGGAAAGGCGATGGGTTTTTTAAAACACAGCTTCACGTTCGTCTTTGCAGGTTTCGAGGCCTTCCTGTGGCTAGACCTGCTCTTCAAACGGGTATCTCAGTATGAACTACAGTGCTCTTGCTCGCGCCTTTGAAGTAAAACGTCCTTGGTACGTTACATATGATTACATTCCGCAGGGTGCAAAGATATGATGAACTGCAGGGCCTCTGACTCTGGAGGCTTGGGGCATATGGGGCTTATTGGGGCGATCCGTGGCCCTGTTGCACTAGTGTGTTCTGAAGATGTGGAGCATGAACCATGCAGAGGCTGGCAAACAAAGCGCTTTTGAAGGCGGAGGAACTCAGGCACGTGGGCTCAGCTGCGTATTCCAACCGAGGCAACTTCTTTGTATTGCTCTTTTGGCCCACGCAGAGACACCCCACGGCAAATGGCGTCATGGGCTTGCAAGAGTTGTAAGGTCCTTCCCCTAATCTCATTAACAACCGCCCACGGCAACAGCATGGCTGAACTCTCACACTCGAATCCGTGTCAGTGATACTCCATGGTATGTGCTATCCGACATCTGAAGCCCTGAAACGTGCACCTCAACCGACTTCTCAATGGTGAAGCTTGCGGCTCATACAGTATTCAGCGTATGAATTTGAGGTTTGGCTATGCAAGGCTTGGCATAGTCTGCAACACTGAAGCACCTGGTGGTATGTCCATTGCACAGGGCCCCTGGATTGTTGAGGGACTGCAGTCAGAATCGCAACCTGTCAGTGCCAAGACTTCTTCTGTCTGCTCATCTCGCAATGTGGTGATCGATTGTATTCTATTCTGCTGAGTTCTACAGCTAACAGCAGTCGTGCTGTGCAGGTGGCTCCTTCCCTTTGTTGCTGTTGCTGCCAAACCTCTGCCCCTAAGGCGCAAAGCCTGAGTCCCTGAAACCGTTTGAAACCCTTGCAGGATGCTCTTCACCTGGATTGCAGGCCTGCGGCAGAAACATGGCTTTTGTGGGGCTTTCGTTCTAGGGTTCGGAGCTCGAGAAGTTGAATCGTTTGGCTTGAGCTTGTGGGTTGCACGGTTAGGGGTGGAGGGTTTGTCGGGGTTGGCTCCTGAGCCGAACGCAAGTGCCGGCGGCAGTTCCTCGAGACCCGAATCCATCCATACTTTGGGGTTGAGGGCCCCTGACCAACACCCATCAACACTGAGCTCTGGGGTTTGGGGTTTGCGTTTTCGGATGGGAGTTCTTGCGTGGCAAGCCCTAAATCCCCAGACTCTGAGCTTAAATGCCGCTCTCCACTAGCCATCTTGAACCCTAAACCCTGAACCTACAGTACAGGTTTTTTGCCCGCTGAGCGCACGGCGGAGCAGGCGCGGTGCTCACTCATGCCAGATGCTTGTCGGTAAGAGTTTATTTTTTAGGGTTTGGGAGGAGCAGCAAGATGCCACACAGCGGTTCGCGGTTTCGGATTTACGGTGTAGGGCCCTTGGGAGTATATGTCCAGATGATGGGTGTCGGTTTAAGGGTGCATCTGTGGGGTTTGGAGGTGCCAGGTTGCACGCTCGAGAGAAAAGCTTCGTAGTGACGCTGTGAAATCAGGGTCGAGGCCGTTTGGGGATCAGGGCTTCGGCTTGGCACTGGGGGTGTTGGTTCTGTCTGAGACGTGTGCGCAGCAGTCTTGCTTCACCTTGGGTCCGGTCATTTGTTGGACAGCCTCAACTCCTCAGCCTTGCGCGGATGCCTGCATAAGCCGGTTGCGACATCCGACCCAAAGCCTTCGACAGCTGCGGAGAGATCCGAGTCGAGTGTGAAAGCGGCAACTTCGTCAGCTCTTCAAACTCGACAGCTCGAAAGCATTCGATAAGCCCCGCAGATAGCAGAAGATGCTGAGACGGCGCGGCGCGTGGTGCTGGGAACCCCAGTGCTGGGGTGCCCACATCCAAATCTCGTTCGTTGCATGGGCCATTGCATGGGGGTGCTCTGCAACAAACCGAGCTCGATGCATGCGGGTCGGAGATGTCGAAGCCCCGAGCCGCAAGCCCGAAAAGCCGGTGAAACCGTAGAAGTGTGCTTCAGCACTGAGGGCGGGCGGCCCGCTGTGGACGATTGACGACGATTAGAGCGAGTGGCAGATCGCTGTGGCCCGGCTCCCAGTCACCCAGCGGCGAAGCTTCGTCCATTCAAGGTTCTGCTTGTGGGACGCCTTGTTCGATGCAGCCCTCTTATCACCGTGCGAAGACTGTGCTTGTGCTTGGGGATCAGAGGGCTTCGGCTTGTGCGATAGTCTTGAGCCCTGAAGCTCTGCTGCCTCTTTGGTGAGACAAGATCGATTTTCCACTGCTGCAGATGATGTTCCAAGACTTTATGAGTTCGAGCCTGAGTGTGCGCGGGGTTTAGATTTGGAGCTGGGAGGTTGTCGTTGTCGGCGCCACCGCGGAGCCCCGGTTCTTGGAACTTCGATTTGGGGTCGTCGCTTCGAAGAAGATCTTGAATCACAGAGCGGTAGTCGATGAAGTGGAGTCCGCTGATGCTTGTGCGAAGTTGGGAGCCCGACAGAATCCTACAGCCGCGCAATAGGGCCCTTGATCATGAAATGGCCCTGGTACGTTGGTGTCTTTTTCTCGGACAACCTCCCAAACCTCTTCTGAAAGAGCCGTCTTTGTCTTCGTGTTTCGAAGAAACTTGCACCCTCACCCAGCTGCAATACTTTCGAGGGTCTTCGCAACTGACCTGTCCGGTGTCGCTTTTCCCCCCGCTTCTCCACCCTCTCAAATCTCTCGCATCGCCAGTGCACCAGGAACCCGTCTGCGAACATGACGTGCAGATGTTGCAAAAAGGCAGGGTTCCCAGCGTGTCGGACTGTGCTCACGCTGGGGTGCAGGAGTCGGAAGCTTAATAAAGCTGCTTGGCGGGGGGGACGGTTTCCCAGGCATTAGACCCGGTACAGGCAGCTTGACCCGCTAACGCTTCTAGCTTCTTGAAACTTTGCAGCCCAGCAGCTCGTGCACAGCCGCTTCAGCCAGAGGCTGCAAGTTGCAGATGACGCCGCCATCGTAAGCCTCGGCTATCCACGAGCTTGCGACAACCCGAAGAATCTTCAAAAACTGGTGCTTCTTGATTCAAACTTGCAAGACCGAGCGTAAACCCAGGGCGAAACGGTTTTTCTTGCCCTCTTGGCATCGTCGTGAGGCAAGAAGCTCCTCGCAGCTTGCAGCTGATCTGCAAGATCCATGGCAAACTCACGTGGGACACTGAACCCGACTTCGGTAGGGTTTCGCCAAAATCTTCAATTGAGCTCATGAACCCGCATCGCCATCAACGTGCTTGTGACAGACATCCACTCGAACCTGCAACTTTCCGCTACTGTGTCGATTCTAGCAATAGAACTGCCTGTTGAAAATTTGAAAATGCAATGGCAAGGTCCTCTTCCAGAGATGTTTGTTCCTGCCCGTCGTGCGCCGTCTGCGATGGGTCGCTCTCTCTGTGGCGCGGTGCGCATTTCGACTAACACGCTGTCATGAGACTGACCAGTCGCAATAATCGGGTGTGGTGTGGGGAGGTCTCGGCTCTGCCGGGGCTGCAAGTCAAGCGTTCAACTCGAGCGGAAGGGATGAGGGGCCCATCGGCTTGTCCATAGTTGCAGTTGCCAATGATGATGCGCAGATTGCTGCTGTAGGCTAGGATGCACATGCTGGCGAAGAAGCGCGGCTCCGCGTGATGAAAATTACGGGGAAGGGAAGCAGTTCCAAAGTTCTGTACTCATTTCTACATCGTAGGCATCCCGCAGCACCAATGAGGCAGCCGTAACAGTTGCGACGGTGGTCATGGGGCCGTGCCACAAGGCATCCGCCGGCTCGCACGATTCTTGAGCTTGGGATTTCGCCCTGTAACAACATGCGATTCCGGCGACATGATCACACAGCTTGACGAGAAGCATTTGCACGTCGAGATCCACATAAGCCGCAAGCCAAGTCTACCAATGCAGATTGGTTGAAGCCAGGTATAGTTGTGATAGACCTGGCGGCGGCATTGCTTCTGGTTGTCGATACTTATGCCGGTGTACTGCGACATATCACATAGTAGGATGAAAAGACCTAAATATCGAGATTCGCATAAGCAATTGAGGACTTCCGAGAGTGAGATTTGTTGTGCAAAACGCCCAATCCAGATCCAGTTTTGCACAGTTTCGCGCGATGTTGCCAGGGCCTGGAGCTGCTGCGCCAACAGGTGGCGGAGGCAATTTGCATACAATGTCACAGCCCGGGATGTTGTATCAGGATGGTGAAGGGAAGCTGTGGAAGGGAGCTCAGCCATACAATCAGCCGTAGGCTGCTTGGGGCATCCGACCCAAAGCCTTCGACAGCTGCACAGAGATCCGAGTCGAGTGTGAAAGCGGCAACTTCGTCAGCTCTTCAAACCCGACAGCTCGAAAGCAAGCATTCGATAAGCCCCGCAGGAAGCAGAAGATGCTGAGAGGGCTCGCCGAGTGGTGCTGGGAACCCCAGTGCTGGGGTGGCCGATCATCCAGGTTTCTTACGATATGGGTTTAGCGGGGCAGAAGCCCAATCCAAATCTCGTTCGTTACATGGGGGTGCTCTGCACAGACGCTCGGCTTTTCAAGGTGAGCACCAAACCCAGCGGTGCAGCAGGGAACAGGTCGAGCTCGATGCATGCGGGTCGGAGATGGCGAAGCCCCGAGCCGCAAGCCCGAAAAACCGGTGAAGCCGCAGAAGTGTGCTTCAGCATTGCGGATTTCGAGCGCAGCGTAGTAAGGTGCTCGCATCAACTGAAGATTCCCAGCGTAGAGAAGGCCCGAAACCTTGAAAAGAAAGGCCAAAGCCTCGCAACTTCGACCCCTCAATGCCTCAATCCTTTGCATAGCCGAGCTTAAATTCCTAAAATCCCTTCAATCCTTAAAGCAGGCACAAACCACCAAGGCAAACCAAGGTCTTGAAGCCTATCCCCGAAGCAAAGCAGAATCCCGAGCCTTTGAACCAACATGCCGCACTCCCGAAAAATGGCCTAAGCTCTGAACCAGGAAGCCAAGCTCCTAAGCCGTGAGCCTAGGCATTGCAGCTGGAGGTGAGAGCCAGCACGAGCTGTGTTCAGCCCTGCGAGATCCCACGGAACGTTTTGGGGTTCCGAACTTACGGCTTATGATGGTTCATGGCTTTGGTGTTCCGAAAACGCCACGTTCTAGAACGCTTCTGGAGGGCCTCCATACATGCAGAGGACTTTCGCGGGGTGGAGGCGCTGAATCCTCGAGTTTTTATGTCGTTGGTTGGTGGAGTGAAAGAAAGACGAGTTCGGTTCTTATCACCTCCAAAGCAAAGCGATGATGTGCCTCTCTGAAAAAGTTGCTGTGCTTGCCGCGAGGAGGAGTGAAACGACCGTTGTCCATGTAATTGCAACGCTCCAGGACAAGACTCCGTGCATTGTCTTCCCGTTGCGACATACAATGCTACATGCCGCGTTGGTTACCGGTAAAATGAGTGCGTTCAGGCCAGCTAGAAAGCCAGAAAGCTTTGCAAGGCTAAGAGGCCACTGGGAAAGCTAGCCTGTGTTGGATGCAATTCTTTGGAGTTGACACTGTTCTGTACTAATGTCTAGTACGCTGCAGTAAACAGCATGGGCTCGAAATGGCTCGAATATGCAGTGTAGTAAGGGCATATGGGACGGTGCATCTTTTCGGATGCATCTCACTGCAGGAGACTTTGTTGAGTATTTGCGGCCCTTCAGTACGCCCGTCAGAACTAGGTTCGGCAACTACTGCAAAAGCATTGGACATGAATCCTGAACTCCAATGCCTAACGCCTGAGACCGTAAACTTTGTATTTCAAACCTCTCCGCGAGTTTTTTGGTTCAAATTGGATTCATCTGTTCTTTGCTTGCTGGAGAAGCCAACGAGGCGGGCCTTGCAGCCCTCTGATGCCACATCCTGCCACTCCAAGCTAGGAACTTGGCAGAATCTGAATCTGAAGCGACCGCAGGGCCCGAAGAAACAGGCATTAATCTTACACTATTTCATGAGGCCAATGCCCCTTGACTCGAAGACCAATTCCAGCATAGGAACGCTTAGGATCCAGGTTTGCGTTCGGGAGTCCGTGGCCTAGAAACCCACAGCCAGCGATTGTCAGAAGGTGTGTGGTAGGGATCCCAAGAGAACTTGGTGCGCCGTGCTTGCGCAGACTAGCTTCAGGTACGTGCAGCTCCGGGACTTGCATGGGAGAGTACTGTGCTAGATCGTTCCTGTACACTATACGATGCTACAGCACGGTGTGGGGTACAGTGTTTTGCTTTGCTGGGTGGGTTGCTGGGTGACGCCTTCCACCCCCCCCCGCCCCCACTTAGGGCCACTTTCGCACTAGTGGATGCAAAACGAGTTGCACACTTTAAAACGGCCGGACCTTGCAGAGGTGGCCCACGGTGATGGCTGGAGTCTGCCCCCTGCTTTTGCTGTGCCGGGGGATTGGAGGGCTCTTCTGAGTAGGACTTGTCGGAGGCCAAGGTTAAGGGCCTGGTTTGGTGTGCGAGAGAGAAGGTGAGAGCCGGATCTTGACTTGTTGGTGCGTTGCGAATTTGCTGGGGTTCAGTCCTGCTCAAGGCTATGTTTTGACTAATTAGCTGAGTCGCAATGTCCACGAGCACACCAGCGTGTAGAATTGTGAACAAGCGGACACTGTTGATGGGGCTAAACCAGAAGCGAGCTGGGCAGCAGATCTGAGATTCTTGCACGTGGCTTGTGACTCGCCGCTTCTTTCCAGGCTTGGCTCAAATTCGATATATCCATCCCTGCAAACAGGCTTCCCAAAAGTGCTTCGATCAAAGTCTGCCCAGCACAACAGCAACGGACAGTCATTCTGGGTGTCTTCTGTGGAAGCTGCGGAGAGGGCAACAGCTCTTCAAGGCCTGCCATGACAATTTCTACCGGTGCTGCCGTTGTTGTTGTCTGGGTTGTAGTGACAGAAACTACTGAGTCGGTCGTAGTCGTAGGACTGCAGTCGTGGTCGTAGTCCTAGTTGTAGTCCTAGTCACTAGTCACTCGTAGTCCTAGTCATAGTTGTAGGCGTAGGCGGTAAGTGTGGTGGCAGTCGGTGTCGAAGCCGTGGTGGACCTTGTGGTGATCGTTGCAGTCGTGGTTGCAGAAGTGGCATGACAAGGGAGGAGGAGCAGCAGACGGCAGCAGCAGAAATAGAACGCATCGATCTGACGAGACAGGCGATGGCTGCTGTTGCTCTGGCCCCGCCCATCGCTGTCACGTCGGTGTCGGGGGTACGGGGCCACAGGAGTGAAGATTTGGGCCTAAGATTTTAAGGGCTGAGGCTGACGGGGGGTATGTAGGATTTGGATCTTTGGGTTCAGGATTGACGAGAAGCTCTTCAATATCTACTCCCCGAGTCTTTTCTCCTTTCGAGCATTCCAAATCTACGCCTCTTCCCACGCTCCTGTCAGGATTTCAGGTGGCTTCATGGTTCGAGTGGTCCTGAGTTCTCAAGATCCAGAGAGCTAGAGATTTCAGGAGGATCTTACAGGGTACTGTTTGTAGGCACTTGACAGGTGTGGGCCCTATACGAACCTGGAGCGTATGGGCTCAAGGAGGGCTCACCAAGATCTCGCGCGAGCCGTGAGAATTTGGAGTGTTTTAGCCTTCCGGCTTTGCCTTGACCATGTCATCATGCAAGGATGTTTGCTCAAGGCTTGGGGGTACACCTGGCTCTGTGAGGGCGTCCCTTCGTTCGGAAACCTACCGGCCTAGAGCAGCCCAAACGAGGGCTTGACGTGACAGTAATACCTCCGCTAGTGTTTTCCGTTGGGTTTGGGACCGGGGCCCAAACTTCAATGGCAAAGCTCCCTTTAGGACAGATGTAAAGTTCGGGTTTGGGGGCTGAAGGCGCAAGGGGCACCATCCGGATCTTCGGCATCTTTTGACCCCCACACCTCCCGAGCTTCCTGGGCCATGGACCAGAGCAGCACCGCCCCTCCGGCCCTGGACGCAGCGGAGCTCCGTGCTGTCTGCCAGACCTGTACAGTCAAGGAGCTCAAGAAACTCCTGACGCCTCTTGGCTTTGCCACTTCATAAAACCGGGAAACCATAGCAAGAACTTGGCAACGTTGCTTCCAGATGCTGCTACCGCCATGATCATGCCGTAGTTGCAATAAATTTGGCATAGATTTATGTGTGTGTATGTCCGTGCCTGTATGCACGCATGCATGCATGCATGGAGCAAACTCGAGCTGTCTTTGTGCATTTCCGAGCTACCAGGAATCTGGCAGTTGATCTCAGCGGCTACGTGGAGAAGTCTGAGCTGGTGGATGCCGCAGTCAGACGCCTTGACAGCGACGGGTGGCTTTGCGGCACCAATCCCGCTGCTTGTGGGAACTGCTTGGGACATCAGGGGAGGGGACTTAGCAACTAGCTGAGAGACAGGGCTGTGAACGGATCTCTAAGCCCTAGCCACATCCTACCTGCCACGTCGCCTCTAGGAGTTTCTCGTTCTCGGGTCAGTGGCAAAGGGCAGGGCAGCCCCGTAGTTGCATACTGGGGTTCTTCTGCCAGGAAGGCGAAGCTTCAGCTCTTCAGCTACTGCCGGATCTGCTGCAATTGGTGCTTGGACGACGATGTTTGGCCACTCACCTGTGGCCACCTCGCGTGCTTCCAGTGCTTGGGCATGTACCTTGAGAGCCAGATCCAGGCCATGAAGTCTTCATTGAAGTACAACCTCCCCTGCATTTACGCGCCTGCTTGCTCCCACGAGATGAGATTCCAGGATGCGGCGTCCATGAGTGCCGCCCTGCGCAACCTCTGGAAGGATCTTCAACAGCGGGAGCGCCTCATCCGCGATGCCAAGTACGAGGTGCTGGAGTGTCCCCAGCCGGGCTGCGTCGGAGTGGCCTACAAAGAACGGGGCCGGCGAACGGCCATGTGCTTCATGTGCGAGCATACCTGGGAAGCCAACAGCAACGGAACAGATGATGATGGCCAGAAGCCAAACTTTGATGGAACCCGGGTCCGCAAGTGTCCAAAGTGCCAGGCTCCAATCGAGAAGAATGGAGGTTGCAACCACATGCACTGCACTCGTTGTGGCCGTCACTTCGATTGGACCGCCAGCCAGTCAGCAGGAGATCCCAATGCAGCTCCTGCGGAAGCGCCCTTCGGAAACTTGAATGCCAACAACCTCTTTGGAGATGCAGCGGCTGCCTTTGAGCAGTTTTTCCCCAACATGCACCATGCTGGTGCCCATGCAGCCCATCGCGCCACTCACCAGGCAGCTCATGCCCAGGCCCAGCAGAGGGCCCGCGAGGCCTCGCAGGCCGGGACTGGAGCAGCAGGGGCGCCTCGGCGACTCTCGGTTTCGTTCTAGCTTTGCTGACCGAGTGTTGCTGTGTTCGTGTGGTGCGCATACAGTAGCTATTGAGGCCGCAGAGCCAGCGGATCTTTTCAACCACTTCGGAAACCTCCTGGGCGCAAATGCGCCGGGCTTCCAACACGTCATGGGCAATGTGGCACAGGCTGCCGGCGGCTTCATGCAGCATGCTGCGCAGATGCATCAGGCTCACGCGGCCCATGAGGCGGCCCAGCAAGCCCATCAAAGAACTCAGCAGGCAGCGGCCGAGCAAGCCCACAGAGTCCATCAAGCTGCTCATCAGGCAAGGGCACAGCGGTTCACAGTTCCTTTGTACCTCCCGGCCCCCTTTGAGCGTAGTGTCGCATCATGCCCTCAGGCCTCTGGCAACAGTACAGCACCTTTCGGCGCCGGGTTCGCTCCAACACACACTTCCAGTGGCGGTACAGGACAGCCCGAGTGTGCCGTGATGTGAGCAAAAAAGGCTGCGCGGTCCCTTGCATTGAACAAATGGCCGAACGCTGTGACAGCTCCAGATCTTCTTGAGAAAACGGCTGAGGTACTGAGCTTGCTGGAAGAGCAAGAGAATCAGCTACGATGCGCTGCGCTCCAGCGGCTGAACGAGGCTTCTTTGAGACCAGCTCGTGATAAAGATTCAAACTTCGAGCCACCTCAGTCCATGTGTGGACAGGTGGTGGATCAGTTCTGGCATGAGATTGCCGATTACTTGAACGACATTGAGACGCTGTATGAGGACTGGCAAGAGCTTCTTCTGCCTCGGGTTTGCTAAACATCCTAGATCCTCAATCCTACACCCAAGACCCGGCGCCCAAACCTCTAAACAGGTTTTAAGTGGGTGCACAAATGGATTCCATAATGAGGCATTGGCTCTCGAACTAGAGCCCGGGCGTCCCGAAAGCAGTTGACGAACCGAAGATATTAATATATATGAGAAAAACGTGCCTGCATGCATGCACCGCCATGGCGACAATGTCAACAACAAAAACCAACGACAACGACAAGGACAACAACAAAAACGACAACAACAACAACAACAACAAAACCAGCAGCAGCAGCAGCAGCAGCAGCAGCAGCAACAACAAGGTAGACGTTGCGTTTGCCGCCGCCGAGGGTGTGTCTCTTTTTTGGTCCAGTGCCTGAAAACCTCGAGTTTTGTTTTCGTGAATAAGGGGATGTTTTGGCATTTTTTTAAGTTGTTTGTTCTTTTTTTTAGTCTGTTTTTGTTTTCGAAAATGCCGCAAAAACTGTGGTTTTCGTCAATCCGCGAGTCTTTTCTGGTGGGAGCGTCTGACACGTGACAGGAAAACAGCAGCAACAGTGAGCAACATGGTCATTGTTATTGCTATACAGTATAGTATAGTATAGTATAGTATAGCATAGTGTCGTATAGTATAGTATAATACAGTAGAATAAAAGGCATTTGTAGCCACGTCTTGAAAGCTACCAAGTCTTCTATGTTCTCCTCAAGAGAAAAGAAATCAACACCCTGCATTGGCACCCTGAACCTCGGACCGTAAACCCTTGCTTCAACCATCCTAAAGTCCTAAACTTGCGTTTCAACACCTACAGGGGGTTGGCTGAAATATTGCATTTCAGGATCCTTTCGTTGAGACGATTACAGGCTAGGATAGGTCTCCTTGAGGACCTTTAACTATGCCATGCGACATACCATGTACCCCAAACCCTACTCTATGACTATGAGGCCCATACTCGACAAACCCTAAATCCTTGACCGCCCGAAGGTTACACAACCGGGCAGGCAGACAAAAAGGGGTCAACACAACACAAAAGCGCATTAAACCCTAAACCCTAAACCCTCAACCCTAAACCCTAAACCCCTAAACCCTAAGCCGCAAGGACCCTGCCTTTCCTGGGCGCGAGATGGCCGCCCTGGTGGCCTCCAAGGTCTTCTACCACTTAGAGGAGTACCGACCTCGGCAAGGATATTAGGGTATTAGGGTATTAGGGTATTAGGGCATTAGGGTATTAGAGTTTAGGGTTTAGGGTTTAGGGGAGCAGTTTAGGTGTTCAGGGATGCAGGATCCGGGGTCTTCGATTCTCGGGGCTTTAGAGATGGGCCTATCGATCGCTGCCAGGTATGACGACGCCTTGCGTCTGGCCTTGGGTGCAGGCCAGGCTTCCGAACTGCCGAGCTCCTCTGGGTTCTTGTTAAGGGCTTCAATTTAAGTTATAATAATATAGAAACCATGCTTCTAATTTAAGTTATAGTAATATAGAAACCATGCTTTTTAATTTAAGTTATAGTAATATAGAAACCATGCTTTTTATTTTAAGTTATAGTAATATAGAAACCATACTATTTTAATTTAAGTTAAAAATAAGGTCAAGGCCCGTTCCTTCGACTTGGACTTGGACTCTGCTTTTCTTTCTAAATTCAACCCCAACCGCAAGCAAAAAGCATGTTAACAAAGCTCAGAAAGCCTGTAAACGGGAATCGCCCCACCAAAGCACTAGACCCATGTTAGAAAGCTCAAGCAGCCTATGCCTCATCAGCTACCCTGAGCCCTAAACCCGCAACCCAAGCTTCTAAGCCTCTTGGACCCTAAACCCCGAACTCCTAATCAACTGCGAAAGTCCTAAGGCCCCTAAGCCCTAAACCCAATACCGCACCCAAAGCCCTGAACCCTCCAAGCCCCGGCTTCAATCGGAGTCAGTGGAGGTCAGCTCTTCAACCTCAATCAGCGGTCGGAGTACGTCGTCCGGGCCCAATCAAATCCACATACAGCAGCGACTGGTCAAATAAAGAGTGTAGTATGGTATAGTGGATAGAGAACAATCAAGAGTTGAAGGCCAACCCTAGAGACGTCGTAGGCCTTGACTTCTTGGTTGCAGGGCTCAGGGCTCGCTGTTTCCAGAGTTGCGGCGGCGTTCTTTTCCTTGTTAGCGTCGGATGGGTCTGGTCATGAGCCCGAGCTCGGCACACATCGCGAAGTACCCGATCAGGAGAAGATCGTCGCAGTTGCCATCGACGAGTATGCGCCCGCCTCGAAACGTAACAGCTCCTGGTCTGGGGTCATCTGTGTTTTTGGTGACGAGCAATTGGCGCAATTTCGTGCCTGTGGCACAGAATAGAACCGCAAAGTATGGTGCATCTCGTTTGAGTTTGGCATTGGACAGTTACTGTTGGCATAGCAAGCATTATGCCCTGGTACAGTATAACCCCATAGTACGATATATACAATAGAGCACGCCATTGTGCAGCTGCAGTATATAAAGGTAGGACTGTATGGCAGATGGCAACACCAGCTAGGCTTTCGGATGCTACAGTACGATTCGGTATGTATAGCTACAACAAAAGCTAAATCGGGCCCAGCAGCATACACTAAGGCGCACTGTGTCGAATTCTATAGCAAGGTCAAGTTCGTGACAAATTCTTCCGATTCCGAACTCGATCTTGTTCCGCAGCCCCAGCTCCAAACCATTAGCCACGAATTACACATCGGGGCAGACAGCTTGGGCAGCTCTTTGCAGGTCAAGTTGACCGGAGACAACTTTGAGCTGGAGATGAAGAAGAAGGATTGGCAATGATACCCCTCGGGGGAGAGTGTTTGCCACCGGAGAAGCAAACAGTGTTCGTGCGTTTAGGATCGGTGCTGGCTGCCATGCTATGCCAGTCTCACCTCTCGTGCATGCTGTAGTTTTTGCAGAGACTGAATGGCAGAGTGTGTTTGGGGGCTGAACAGTTGCCCACATTATTGCTTAGGGCTCCCTCTCTGATTACATTAACCGAAAGATGCATGCCAAAGCCAAATTGTAACTATGAACGCTTCTATATTAGACGCCTTTGCTGACTTCAATCTGATGAGCCGAACATCGGAAACTTGCAAATCCCAAGCCTTAGCCACTGCATCCTTGCGTAACCACCTCTATAGTACCCTTGATAGTGGCCCTTATAGGTACCCTGAAAAGAAGCCCAGTTGTCACCCTTGCAGTACCCCTGATAGAACCCTAAAAGTCTCGGAGCCTAACTTTCCAGGACCCGGTGCCCATCGACGCACGATTGGAGGACGTCGTGAACCGGATGTTTGCGCGATGCATGGAGGACAGGGCGGACAGGGAGGGGCCCGGGCACAAGAACGCTACTGAGGGCTTCTTTGAGCCCCATGTAAACCCCATACTGGGTTTCCCTTGAGGCTATCTCTTTCCTCGCGTTGGACCTCGCCTTGAAGGACCCTGAAACTCGGAAGCCCAGAGTCCCCGAAGACTTCCCGAGGACAAGGCCTATAAGCATGGCCTTGGAATGGCTTTGGAAACGCGGCGTCTCGACAAGGCACCTGGGTTCCTTCCCTCCTCCCTCAGAACTCTGAAGCTTAGATCCTGAGCCTCAAGCCACTACGCGCTCAACACTCCACCCAGTGCCATGACTGTGGTGTTCATACGGGTCAGCTCATGCAGCAGTGTTTCAGTGTTTGTGCCCCCAAGCAGACAGAAAACAGCCGTAGCGGGAGGAGGAGGAGGAGGAGGAGGAGGAGGAGGAAGGGGAGCAGGAGGAGGGCGAGGACGACCACGACGAGCACAAAACACGACGAAAGATTCAGACGACGATAATATAATAAGTATAAGATACCTGTGGTAACAGTACTGCTGGGTCTCCTGCTGACAGGGTGATTTTGATGGTGGTGGTGCTAGTGTTGGTGGCGATGATAGCTGTGATGGTGAAGAGGCTGCCGCTGCTCTTGCTTCTGCCACATGTCGCCACTAAGAACACAGATGCTGATCTGTGTACTAATGCGGCTGCCGCTGCAACAGCAACAGCAACGACCGGCGCCGACACGACTAATGACTACTGCTACATGAGGCTACATGCATTTGGCTTTTGCTCCTCCTTTCCCTTTCTCCTATCCTCCTCTACCTCCACCTCCTACCTGTACTGCATACTACTGCGACGGCAGCTAGTGCTGTTTTTCACAACACTGCGATGTCACTACGACCATGTCCACGACAACGCTAGCAAGTCGTGGTCTTCCTCTTCCAACTGACATAAAGGTGCAGTATTGAGCTGCACGCTTTTACGAGGAGAGTGCTGCTACTGAATGTCCAGGATTCGCATTTCAGCTTGGCAGGTCACCGAGTTCATCAAGCAGAGTGATGCGCTGGCTGAAATGCTTGAGCCATGTCCTCAGCTGTTCAACAGAGCGGCTTCGGGGCTTCGAAGGCTTCGTCGATGCTTTCCAGGTTTTCATACTGATGCACAGGCCTGGTGAGGCAGGTTCCAGGCCTCGTGAAGGTCCCTGCACAATGTGGGGTTTTCGGGTCAGGCCTTTTTGCTGATGTTGCAAGCTGTGAAGCCAGGTATGCGCAGCTCTCAGCGATGACGCTGCTCACCTCGAAAGCCTTCCGGGAACGTGTCCTGAAGGCACCCTTTTGACAGACCGCAATAAGGTATAGGTATAGTAATGTATCCGTTTCGCTATGATCAGCTCAGGAAGCAGCCAGAACTTCAGCTATCTGTGAAGCCCTGCAGCGCTTGAACAGACGGAATCCTAAATCCTAAACCCCGATCTCTGATTCTGTCGTATTGTTGCTGTTGCTCTGCCTCAGGCCTTAGTGGAGATTCACACCTCTGTCCAGGCCTGCGGCCTGGGGGCGGGAGAGGGTAGCGCGGGTTCTCTAAAGACTTGCTTTTGGTAATCGGCAGAAGCAGTTCGACTTAGGTTCCACCGGAATGACATGAGGCTCCGGCGGCTTTCCTAAGTAGGGG
This sequence comes from Symbiodinium necroappetens, assembly GCA_905231915.1. Classification (NCBI taxonomy): domain Eukaryota; class Dinophyceae; order Suessiales; family Symbiodiniaceae; genus Symbiodinium; species Symbiodinium necroappetens. Next base: position 6,615 of record CAJNJA010008964.1, on the reverse strand, counting down.
TCAGAATGGCTAGTAGTAGTACGTACCCCTCTTACAGTCCGACTACATTTGTAGTATACGCCACCCAAATCCCTGATTCGAATTATTGTGGCCACCATATTAGCCAGCCGAGTGTGTTGAAAGCAAGCTGCTCCGTCAGCTTAAGGCTGGCGAGACATTGGGCTTCGAAAGCAGTTCCTGTACAACCTTGACACTATAGTATACGATAACATAAGATACAATGACAATATGATATGATATAATTCTGCTGTGCAATATATAGTATAGTATATAGTGTACCAGTAGTATATTGTGAATACAATATAAGGTAATGGAATATCTTCGGCGGCAATATCGGGGGTTGTGGATTCAGGTGGCCAGTCGAATGGAGGGGTTGGGGAGTGAATCGTGGAGCAAAGCTGGTTATGCACTATCGGTTCTTTACCAGCTACATGCATACACACATGCAATCATACATATGTGCATACCAACACAGAAACAGTTTTGTCTCTATGCCTGCAGCAAGGAACGAGTGTGGGTCGGATGGCACAGTGTTCCCTACCAGAATCCAAGTAGATATCGAATCCAACTGGCCACAGACCGAGTCCAAGGCGCCCAGGTCCGCCAAGCCAGATGATATTGGGGTTTAAGGTGTAGGTATCACTGTGACTTGAGATTGCCATCCTCATCCTGGGTCCTGCCTTATCTGCCACTATCCTTCTACTACTAGTATAATATAATATAATATAATATAATGTAATATAATATAATATAATATAACATTAGATTATATATGATAATATAGTATATAATATAATACAATATTATCGCCTCTGGGGAAGAAGCCCAGTCCTTGATCTCCCACAGGAAGTGAATCTAGCTGCACTGGCTCAGTGCTACTTCATCCTGGGGGAGCCTGGAGAGGCCTTTAGGGTTTATTTTTTAGGGTTTAGGGTTTAGGGTTTAGGGTTTATGGTTTAGGGTTTAGGGTTTAGGGCCACTTTTTGGCTTTGGTAAGTCCTCGCGCTTCGTGTTTCTTTGGTGTCGGCTACTCCTTGCCCCACAATGGCTGCGGGGTGGTCTTCCCGTGATGCCTCAGCATGGATTGGCTATGCCATGGGATTGAGTTTCGCGTTGGAGTATGGCAGAGTTGGAAGGGTGAACACTTCATAAGCCATGGGCCTTTGCCCAGGTCACTAAGACCTTGCGGTCTTTTGCCCGAAATCCCAATACTTGGCTCATCACGACGATGACGATGACGGATGACGACACTACCACCACTAGTGATGCGGTTGGTGATCCTTTTCATTGCCACTATTGCCTTGAACGCACCTTTGCTCTGACGAGCTCTAGCCGTGCTTCCTGGGCAGGTCGCCAAAATCTTGAAGGATTTGCTCGGACGCTCCGAGAAGGATCTGGCATGGCATGACACAGTAATGTAGGGGATAGTAATAAAGTTCACCCTCTAGTCCCTGTATATCTACAGTGTCATATACTCCAAAGGCCTGTTCTTTCTGAAGCTTCGCTGAGACCTCTCATGCTGGAACGATCTCTGTTGTTTTGGACTTCGACTTCTGTCGTGCCACTGGCCCTGCAGATAGCTGTGACAAAGAGGGCGAGAGTGCGGTTGCAGGAGGGCCGCGCTCTAGCCTACCAGATTGGCTTTGACATCGTCCTTGACTTACATACCTGCAAGAATGGCTGCCGAAAAGAACAAGCAGCCACACAGATGGTGTTGCCGATGAGTATGCTGAAGACGGGGACAACGATAAGCATCACAGTACTCAGTAGTCAGTTTCATGAGACTGATGAGGTTATTGCTAGCCGCTAGCTGTAGCAACAGTGTAGTAGTTGATGCTGCAGCAGCACGAGCAATGGTCGCGCCAATGGTGAGAAATGGAAGTTGTAGCCAGTTGTAGCGAGTGCAGATTCAATCGTAGTGCTCATGGCAGTGTTGGCTAGATAGTTGATACCAGAAGCAATCGTGCCTATGTCGTGATATCCGTGCTGGCAGTGTCCGTGGTAGATAAATCACTAGAATAGAGAGTGTTGCTGGCATGGATAGGAGTTTAAGACACAACTATTGCAGCATCAAGAAGATCCATCGCACAAGTACTACCGCTTTTCAAGACGAACAATGTCAGGGTAATACCTAGGATCAGCAGCTGGTTTCGGCTCTAAAACCTGAGCCCTGATCGCTTGTCCGACCGAGGTTGACAACGAAAGCCAGCACTTCTGCAATGCGGTGCTATCATCGCCGCTTCTCAAGCTCAAGGAGCTGTCTGCCGGCAGTCTCATCGCTTTGCACTTTTATATGCTACCGATGGTACTTTACTACTGTTTTCTGCCGCATTATGTGGAGCATGCTCGTTAAGTTTTCATGTCGGTTCAGTTGTCCTGACGTGATGTGATGCCTCGTTTTTCGACAGCTACGTCTCACTCATTCCAGCATTCCGTTATGTGATATCGGCTCCACGGCCTCTCCAAGACTCAGGGTTTAGGGTTTTGGTTTAGGGTTTAGGGTTTAGGGTTTAGGGTTTAGACACTCCAGCAACACATGTTGTAGCCAGCAACATTTGAACAGTGCGTGGCTTCAAGTCAAATTATTCAGCACAGACCCGTTTTGCAGAAAACCTTCGTAGTAAGATGCTCCGGACAACATCCTTCTATTGCCTATTGCAGATTTTTATGTAACACTTTGCGGCGTTGCAGTTCTTCCTACTGGGGCCCACATTTCATCGCAAAGCCAGTTTTCGACATGACATCCTGTTTTTGACATTACCATTGTGGCCACCAACTAGATACAAGAAAGAGTGCAAGAAGCTTCCGCGCATGAAACTTTCCACGCTGGCTGCGCCTCCCCTCCTCCCAGTCGGCTAAAGATCGTAAGCCCTGACATCCCTGACCCCAAGAAATTACCATGCCAGAAACGATAGACACCGACCCAGTCCGTAAAGTCACAAGCTCTGGAAGCTTAGCTCCCACAAGACCGTCGACCTACGGTTGATGATATAAAACCTTAAGGACCCTGAACTATAGGAATTATGGTATATTCCTTATTATGGGTACTGCAGGATTTAGATCATCAGCCGTAGGACGCAAAAGGCCCTGAACAACGAAGCCCTGCTACCTCTCATCCTCCTGCGAGTCGGCTTAGGGTTTAGGGCTTTAGCCCCTGCGCCCTACTTCCCACACACAGCTGAAGCAGGGATCCATCGAATTTCAAGGAAAACGATGCAAGGATGCTTGATTCGACACAGTGTTCTTCTTGTCATAGAACCCTAAAGCCCCTAAACCCTAAACCCTAAACCCTAAACCCTAAACCCCATTCCTATAACCGTAACGCCCCAAACCCCGAAAACAGAACCAGGAGCCGGCTCCAGCTCCCGAGCCTCCTGCGGCTGCGCCGGCGCCTGCCGAGGGGGCCGCGGAGGGCGCCGCGGAGGGTGCAGCCAACTCCTCGGTTCATCACCGGTAGAGGGGTTGAGGGTAGGGGTTTTGGGGTTTAGGGGTTTGGGGGTTTAGGGTTTTAGGGTTTTTTAGTTTGTATTTTTTTAGGGGTGTGTAGGGGTTTCGGGGTTTAGGGTTTGGGTTTTAGGCTGTATGGTTGCGTTTGGGGTTTGGAGCTTGGGTGTGGGGTTTAGGGATTAGGGACTTGTATTTATTGGGGTGACCAACCATAAGGACCATAAGGGTTCAGAGTTCCATTGTTTTAAGAGTTTCAGGTTTCAGGGTTCGGGGTTTTAAGGGGACTGTTATTGTGGTTTCTGGTTAAAGGGTGGTTCCATTTCCAGGGATCCTTGTGATGAGGATCCTACCTCCCATTTGGAATGTTTTGGGGCTCAGCCGAGGTAGCTCTTTCATGCTTGGTTCATCGAGGCGCACTCCAAACCCCAAGCCCTCAGACCCTTGAGTGAAGCTAAGCTCTAAGCCAAAAGACCATTTCGAAAACGAGAACCACCCAAGCCCCCAAACCCAAGGCAACAAACGAAACAGAGTCTAACCCCCAGACCCAGAGCCCAAAACCCTCAACCGCAAACGAAGACCACCAACACCCCCAAACCCCAACAGCCCCGTTCCTGCCTTACTTGAGGAAGCGGCCCCAGCAGAGCCGGCACCCCCGGCTGCTCCGCCGGTGCGCCCCGCAGCTGCGCCTGTCGTTTCAGTGGCTGGTCTCTAAGCTAGGATTAGTCTATTAGCTCTATAGAGTTTGTGTACAAACGCATTTTGCGGTTGTGGTGGTGGCGGCGGCGGCGGTGGTGGTGGTGGGAAGCGAGGGACATCCCTCTCGAAACTGTACTGGTCGTGCATTGCACTACAGCACGGAGGAAATGCAAGCCTTGCGCCCTATCGCCGTCTCTCCCTGACTCCAAGTCGATAGCATCATGGCCACAGAGAGCCTGACAAGCGACAAGTACCCTACTGTTTTGATCCGACAAGTTTGTGCCAGGTGGATGAAGGCCCAGTCATGTCGGATCAGGCCACGGGTACACGAGCCCTGCTTATTCAGATCTTCGGGTCAGAACATGAAGTGCACATTCGTTTGTTCAAGGCTTCGTGATGATTTGTAGATGATTGCAGCTGTGATGCTGGAGCAAAGCTGCTCACCCGTCTCTCCCGCTCTCTCCCTCTCTTGTTTCCCCCCCCACCTGTAAGCAAGTCGCACACCCCCCCCCCCCTCAGTCTGCCAACCAAACCTTGGCCCAAACCGCGGCATGTTATTCGTTCATTCATGCTCCTAAACCCTAAACCCTAAACCTTAAACCCTATTCTCCAGGAGAAGGAGGACCTCACTCTTCTCCGGAAGATTTTGTCAGGGCGCTCCTCAATTGACCTGCTGCAGCCTCGGGGTGCAAATCGGGGTTTGCAGTGCCCTAAACCCTAGGGTTTAGGGTTTAGGGTTCAGGCCTAATTCCCGAAGTCTGAACCCCAACCCCCTAAACTCCCCAAACCATAAACTCCTAAACCCTAAACCCCAATCCTTCTGCGCACTCTTGTTGGCACTCGAAACCACCAGTTAAAGGGAAATTACCACGTTGCTATAACCTCACCATGGTGTTACTATAAAGGTTGCCCGCTCCCGAGGCAGATGGAATTCTTGTACCGGAACAACCGGTCTGCCCCCGGCTCGGGATTTGGAACATCTCACGCTCCAGGGTCCTTCCTTTAATGGATCTATGATTCGGGTTCCTTTCTTCAGGCCAGGGTTCTATAAGTTAGGACCACCCTTGCCCCTTTTGGGCTATCGGCACCACCCGCCCCAATCTAAAATACACAATATGACAAAATCCTATTCACACTCTAGATCCCAATACTCCTATCTACCTAGGTGCCATAGCCCAAAATGGGCAAGGGTTCTCTCATAGATATTATTGGGTTCAGGGTTACCTGTTGTATTTGTACGAAATGGGCAAGGTAAGGATGCAGGGTGACGCTGTAGCTTTTTGAGCAGTTTACCCAAATGCATAGTTGCAGCGTGTGCATGATGAGGTCCACATGTTTGCTGCCACGCATGCGGTGTCAACTGCAGGCTATACTTCAGAGGTCAAGTGTGTAAGAATCACGAATTCAGAATGCTTCACTAACTTCCCTCCAGCCCGTGCCCATGGCAGACAGAAGCCGCTCCCCACTCAGGGAGGGCAAGTTTTGGTGGGTGCGAGTACAAGACCACAGGCCCATCAAGGTTTTTGCGACGGAGCTTGGTGAGCAACAAGATGTCGATGACCTCGTTTCAGTCGCACGGAGAAAATCCGAACTACATGTGGCTGCCGACAAAATGAGGCTTTACAAGAATGCAGATGCCTGTGATGTTGAGGATTCTGACGTTTCGGTCAACGAGATGCTTCCTGATGGCAATTCTGCAGGCAACCCCATCCTCATTGTCTTCGATGCACCAGAAGCCCCAGCACAGGTAGCATCTCGTCCCAACACATCCTCATGTTTTCCTTTTTTTGTTTAGGCTTAACTTCCCGCTTATCCTCACTACTTAGCCTATTTAGTCCCCTTAAGTAGTCCACGCTAGGAGAGTTCCTTGCTAGCATTTTGTTGGTGGGTTCGGTGCTTTCCATTACAGAATAGTTGCTGAATTTGTGAGTGTTTTGGGCACCAATGTTAGCCACAGGAGAAGCTGCAGAAAGTGACCGGAGTATACTGGTCTACATGGGCAGACGTGCAATTGGTTGAGATGGGCACATTCCGCTGCCGAGAAGATTGTCGCGCGCATTTGCCCGCGATCCCACGGAGCGACGCACATCGTTTTTTTTCTGACTGGACAAGTGAAGGCTTATCATCACGGCCCATCAGTTCATTTCATCAAGTGCGAGACAGACGTAACATTCTTGGTGGCAAAGGTGGACAAATCGCGCACATTCTGCCACACAGTGCAAGTTGCGCAGAAGTGTGGCAACCCGCTTTGGCCACACTTTTTGCAGATGATCCAAAGCAAACCGGTGGAGTTCCCCTCACCAAGCCTGTGCAAGGTTCCAAGGCCAGAAATCTAGAACGTTATTGTCTGAGGCATGTCAAATGGAACAAGATGTGTTTCTGGAGTGAGGCGGAGCTGTTTGACAATCGGCGTGCCATAGGGCTCATCCCATGCATGGATGTGCACAGTATGCTTGATTGGCATGGTGAGGC
>CAJNJA010008963.1:414-15102 GCA_905231915.1 Symbiodinium necroappetens | reverse complement strand
TATGGATGTTGATGATGCGCCAATGGACACCGATGTACCAGGAGGCTCTTCCTCTGGAGAGGTACCTGGTGCAAAGGCTGAGGAACCGGAAAAGACTTGGTTCCCACCGGTGCTTCATCCTGATGATCCTGCTCGTCCGGAACCTACCAGCGCAGAACGCGCAAATGCACGGGTTTCCTGTCTATCGCTTCCACGCCGATAAGGGGGAGTTCTTCAACCATGGACTACGAAACTGGCTTAGGGAGCAAGGAGTGTTTGCAACGTGGTCAGAGGTTGGAGTTCCGCAGGGCAACGGACGAGCAGAGAGCACAGTGATCCGAACCCTGTTGCTGGGAGCAAGCCTGCCCACTCGGTTGTGGCCAGTAGCAGCCGCAGCTGCAGCAGCACAGCAGCGAGCTCGGGTGCTCAATTGGCGCAGCTGTTTGGCAGCTCCGTTTGGAGCTACAGTCCACTTAAAGAAAGGCGTTCGACCGTGATGGGCCTCAGAGAAGGGAGCACGCACTGGAGTCGAAGTGGACAAAGGGCATATACGTGGGATTGAATACAATACTTCATCATGGTCACCTGGTTTTTATCCCTGCAGCTGGCGAGGAGCGAGAGCGATTCATGCATACGGCGCATGTCAGGGCAAACTTGATCGATCCAGGACAACCTGAGGAAGTTCTGTATGAGGAAGTCCCAAAGCCGAGGAGGAGGTTGGGTGCAAAGACAGATCCGGCGACCGTTGAGATGAGAAGCCTTACCTGGTCCAAGGATGAAGCTGTGCGGGCAGCTGTGGAGGATTCGGAAAGGATCTTGCAGGATTGGAGTTTGGATCAAGCATGCAACCTGATTTTTTAAGGGCCTGGCCAATGCGTCCTTCTTCAATGACAAGAAGTTCGGGGTCTACCGTCATGGTGGAACAGTTGGATGGATGATGGGAATTCGAGAGTTTCTGTCGCTAACAAGGATTCTAACAAGAATGGTGACTGAGCTATGTCTAGAAGCAGCGTTTACGTCAGTGCTAGTGTCATGCAACACCTCCAAGGCTAAGCAACAATGATGTTCATACCATGAACTATGTCATCCCTATATCAGTTCCAGAACAAGGGGGAGAACTTTGGGTGGAGCTAAAGGAGGGGGACACTGTTCAAGGAAAGATTGAGCAGCGCACGGCAGGTGGTCGTCAGGTCTATGGACAGTTAAGGTCTCTGCGATGTGGTGAGGCGATATTGTTTGGACCTCGACGATTTCATGAGGTGGCAGAGTGGTCAGGTGAGCGCATCGTGATCATTGCGTACACTCCGGACTGCTTGGGCAAGTTATCACAAGAAGACCTACAAGCGCTCCATGAGCATCAATTTCCAGTTCCACTATCACAACTGCCTGAGTTTAACGGGACCCAAGATGCAGAAAGTGGGCCTTCACCAGGGAGTACAGTACAGGTACGAGCCATGGAAGTTCCACCACCAGTCTCTCAGAGCGAGGAGGAGTGGCAAATGTACTTGGACTTAAACCTTAAGCCCTGGAATGGTGGAAGTGGCCAGTTCTGGAAGCATGAATGTGGGACCTAAGATTCAGAAGGCGGAGGTGGGGTTTACAAAGGACATAGAAAGCGTACTGGAAAGTTTATCGGCTCCGTTGGATGTGGTACATAATGTCAGTCCAGATGAGGTCATGGCCAACATCGAGGCGTGGAAACCAGCCATTGTGAAGGAAATGCAGGGAATTGAGGTTGCAATTGAGCGACTATGCAGAGTCGAGGAGGAGATGGCTAAATCTTCCAGGTGCCAATGAAGTTCGTGTTCACAATAAAACCCAATGATGGTGCCAAGCTGAATGACCGTCTGACGTGGTATAAACGCAAGGCTCGATTGGTGATATGTGGCAACATGGCTAAAGCCGAGGAGTCGTCCCTATATGCAGAAACTGCACCAGCCGAGGCAGTGCGGATGGCCCTTACAGTGGCGAGCAGGAATAAGTGGCTGGCGGCCATTTTGGATGTGGTGGCGGCGTTTATCAAAGCACCATCGGGACGGCTATCTACAGATCCAATCATTATCGCTCAGCCACCCCGACTATTAGAAGCATTGGGGCTGTCGGTGCCTATGGAACTATGGGGATTGGTCCGAGCATTATATGGTCTTCGAGAAACGCCAATGTTGTGGACTAACTATCGTGACGCTACGCTGAGGTCAACGAGGGCACCGAGAGGACCGAGAGGATTGAGCTGGCAACAAGGGCGAGCGATTACATCGTGGTGGTCTTTACGGGATCAACAGGGAGCAGTGGCAGCAGTGGTGGTGGTGTACGTGGACGATTTTATGATCTGTGGCCCTCGGGACATTGTGGAGGAGATATCGGCTATTGTAAAGGAGGCGTGGGATACCTCTGAGTTGTCGGTTCTGGGTCCAGGATGTGTGGTGAGATTTCTGGGCATGGAGCTTCACAGGGCAGAAGAAACAGACGAAGAGATCTATGTTCATCAGCAAGGCTACATACAGGAACTGCTCAGGTCCCATGGTGTGAGACCAACTCAGCAAGATAGGGTACCAATTACAAAAGAGCTGGCCATTCTCCGAGAAGGCAGAAGAGGGACTTATACGGAGATCCCAACAGCTTACGGGGGAGGTGCTATGGTTGTCTCAACGAACACGTCCTGACCTGGCATTTGCAACGTCAATGATGGCAAGTATGTGTACGAAGTCGCCACAGCAAACAATTGAGATTGGGATGAAGTCCCTTGGCTATCTCCAGAAACCGATGGGCTACCGTTTGAGGATCAAGTGGAGCGAGAAGCCTCTGGTGATGTTTTGCGATGCGGCCTATGCTCCGCAGAGCACCCGCTCGCACGGCGGGTGGCTTGTCACCTTCGGCGGAGTGCCGATTGTGTGGCGCAGCGGTAGACAACAGATGATTACTCTATCGACTGCGGAGGCTGAATTGCTGGCAATGATTGACGGGGCCATCGCTATGAAGGGAGTGGAGTCGCTGCTAGCAGACGTGGGGCAAGTTGTTCATGAGCGCTATATCGAGTCAGACAGTATGGCAGCTCTTAGCATCTCGTCTGGGTCGTCGTCGTGGCGGACACGCCATCTCCGTATTAAAGCGAATTGGCTACAAGAACAGATCAGCTATGGGCTAATGACTGTTCACCATTGTCGAGGAGAAGTTCAGCCCGCGGATTTGTTGACAAAGGCACTCAGCTATGCAAGATTGACCTCGCTGCTACAGCTTTGGGGCGTGGGACAAGAAGCTGAGGAGCGACGACCTACGGTTGCAGTTACTCAGGGAAGATCAAGAATGACAGTAGCATTGCTGTGCTGTTTGTTGCTTCTTTCAGTTCAAGCAGCAGAGGAGTCCTCTACGGCATCGCGGGGAACTGGGATTCAGGTGGACAACGACCTGGTGGGATCCTTTATGTTGGTGCTAGTGGGACTTGGAGCATTGCTGATCTGGGAAGATCTGAAGTGGCTTTGCGATGAGATATACCATGTTTATACACCGGGGGCCAGTAAAAGGCGATTGAAGAAGCTACGCAAGCTGCAGCAGGCTACAACCGAGGCGATCGAGAGGGAACTTGAGCGCTTACATGGAGAGGAGCGCGCCAGCACGCCAAGGAGATCAACGGCTACGTCGACAACGCTAAGACTTCGAGGGCAGGGAAGTGCGACACCTACAGAGGGGATGCCGGTTAGAGCTCAGGTTGACCCGCATGCTCCTGAAAGGAACGCAGATCCTGATGGTGAGCAATGGAACTCACCGCCTACAACGAGGGCGAGGTCGAGTACAAGGCCACAGAGATCTCCTTCAGCCAATGATACAAGTGGTGACATTATACGAGTATGCGAAGATGTTTGCAAGTTAATGACGTGCGAGCATCTAAAGGAAGCCCTGAGGACAGAAGGTTTACCAGTGTCTGGACTTAAAGATGAACAGGCGAGGAGACTGGGATTCAGGTTGTCCGAGCTGGTACAGTTCAATCAGGGCCCTACACCCCGGCAGCTGCGCTATGTCCTATGGTTGTGGAGGCAGCACGATATGTCGGGCCGTCACAGCCTGCGGTACTGCGAGATAAGTGACCGGAGGAGAATTTCGGCACTAATTGCACAGTGGACGAGATAGCAAACTTCGCCTAGCGTCAAGTTTGAGGAGGAGTGCAGAATGTCGAGCCCTGTGCAGTGCCAGTCCATCTGTGTTAGCATGTGGACAATGTGCCTTTTGATGGCTTATAGGGGATGGCTGCGAAGGACAAGCCCCTGGGCCATGAGTTTACAGTACAGAGCATGCGCATGGTGGCAACAAACGCATATGTACACCCCAGCGTTAGACACCAAGGTGCTTTTGCATGCGACTCTTTTGAGACTTCAAGGCTGTTTGAGTAAAAAGAGTGGTGAGCTCAATTCGTTCGTGCGCCATGGCTTAAGCTGAACGGGGCTTTTACGATGCCTGGGCACTCAGAAGAACAGCATTCCCAAGATGCTGTTCAGCACAAACCTAGACCCCAACCATTCTCCGGATAAGTCTCGGCAAGAGCTTCGGACTCATGGCTCCCTGCTTCGGCTGGGCAAAACTGTCCCGCAGCTATCAGGGCGACAACTGCAAGCTTCGCTGCTTCAGCGTTACCGCTACTGGTGGAATGCACGGGCGAACTACGTTTCCTGTTCTCTTCTTCGACTAAAGACGCAGCTAACAGAATGAGGCACAACTTTAGCTGTAAATCCTTCGAAGATTCCAGGGAACATGGACCAGCGGAAGGTCCCATCGACCACAGCGGCAGTAAGGCCTTGACCCTTGTACCTGACAGGGGTTTTGTGTTCATGTCTGCTGCTTGGATTTCTCCTGGGATGTGATGGAGCTCCCAGGCTCCACTAGCAATTCGAACCCTTAATAGCGAGTGCCCTAACGCGCATATGCCTATTGCGCCAAGACCCTCCAGGGGATCTTACAAGGTTGACTCCAGTAAGCGAGTCGCCGTACAGCACACGGCTCACATCGTCCTCTTGGATATCCTCCAACAGGCAAACGGTTGCATCTGCAAGCTCACAAGCATACATATAGCCGACCAGCTCGGCCTCGGTCGACGATAGTGTAACTAGCGGTTGCTTACCGCAGTCCCAGGCAATGGCACCCCCTCCCCACAACAGAGTCATGGCATGAAAGGATCTTCCTCCATGGGGAGCATTCGATGCGTCTGCGAAAGTTTCGACACGACCGAGGGACTGAGGAAACGGAAGGGACCCTGAAGCTCCAAAACCGCCTACCTCGGACCCGTACCACAGCCCTAAGTCGATAGGCCCATTAAGGTACTTCAGAAGGTGCATGCCGTCTGCTACAACAGCTTCCGGATTGCGGGTGACTGCCGATGCCATACGTGATACGGCAAACCCTGTGTCAGGTCGGTTCTTGTTGAAAGCCAAAGGACTTCCCCCGTCAAGCCTTGCGCTCGTCGGAGTGCATCGGCATCTCCAGGCACACGCTCTTCAGATCCAAGTGCGGAATTTGATGGACAGGGCGCTACAGCAGTGCCTTCGATCGCGTGCCTGCCAACAAGCTCTCGGATGTAACTCGCTTGGTTCAAATGAATGTTGAACCCTTCGTCTTGAAAGATCTCGAATCCACAGAACTTTAGGGGTTCCTTGCTGCATTCGTGCGCAAACTCAGGGAGTGAAGTTTTCCACTCCTTCTGGATGCATTCTAATGCGCTCCGTGGAAGTCCCTCTGGCCCTGCCGCTAAACGGTCATCTACGTACCACGCCGCCAGGGCATGGACAAGTCCGGCTGAGTTCACAACCTTCCACAAATTTGGTTCTGATTTTGATTGTCGGAAGCGATAAGTCTCATCTTCGAAGGTCCATGACATATTGGACATGCGCTCATTACGGTGGGCCTGCCAATCAGCTGGACTAGATGCCAAGCCGTAGAGAGCCTTCTGCACATGCCAGAGCTGCGACTCTGGCACGACACCAGCGTCGATGAACACTCGAGGGGGACGCACCACGATGTAATGCGGACGCTCTGGATTTAACGGTGCGTTTAGAAACGCTGTGGAAACGTCGAGTCGAGTGATCCCACACGCCACTTTGAAGCGGCGGCCTTTCGCAACAGCGCTCTGACTGTCACCGATTCACAGCCACCAGCATAGGGATCGGCTGTTTGCTGTGCTCGGCTCGCCTGCTCAGGAGTGGAGTCCGGTGCAAGGTGATTTCCGCATACCACCCCTCTCACCTTTCTCTTTCCATACCCCTTTTTTCTGGTGAAAACCCCTTTTCCTGGGAGGACTTGTACTGGATGCCCCTCATGCACCCGTGACTGCACGGTTTGAGGCGTGATGGCTACCATAGCCCCCTTCTCAAAGAGAGATTGTACTTCAGCCTGTATATGGCTTCCTTCCATTCTGCCAGGGTGGCTCTCACTTCTTCAAGTGCAATGGTACGGGTATGAAGGAATTCCAGAGGCTCCTCTGGCTCATCGTTGAGAGCCGCTTCATGGATGATTGGATGGTGAACAGCATCTGTTGATTCCACGGAGGCGCTGAGTGCGCCCACCCGGTGAACTGCGTCTGATGATCTTACGGGGGCGCTGAATGCGCACGCCCGGCGAATCCCATCAAGTGAACTATCCCACGAAGTTTCCTCCCAAAGGATCTCTTCAAGCTCACTCCTCCACCGTTCTATCCTAGCCCAAGTGTCTGTGATGGCAAAGGCCCCTGAAGGATACTGAACTTGACCAGGTAACAGGGCTTCAAGAAACTCAAGCTCGATAGAAAGGAGAGCGTGCTGTTGACACAACGACTCTCGTTCCTCCGGGCTCAAAGGCACAACATCCCGAGCTACTTCCCACTGAGGACCACTGCTGATACCATTAGACTGAATGCTGTTTTCGCTTGGAAGATGGACCTCTGGCGTAGGGAATCTGGCCTGCTCCAGCTCCGGGTTGAGGCCGGCAGCATGCTCAAAAAGTCTGCGAGGGGTGTATGCAATGATGGACCGCCGGGTTCCCTTCCACGGCTCAACTTGATGATTCGCAAAAGGGTCGAGGCAAGCATACTGACCAGAGACGGGCATATGAACCCCGAAGCGTTCTACACCCTTCTTGTCAGTTCGCGGGATGGTCCCCTCAGAAGACTCCACCCAACCCTGACCACCAGTAAACCCTCCTAAACCATACACCCAGTTATAGCTCCCTGGAGCGTTAGAGGCATCCCTGTGCATTCGCGTCGCAACGTTCCTGGTGACGGTAATTGCTGCCCAAGTGCCCTGACTCGGAAACCGCATCTGTAGGAACCGGTTTATATACACACAGAACTCTGGACACATCTGGGTTAACACCGACACCCCAACCACGCTCCCATAAGCATAGACTCCAAGCGTTGCATATATCGACGATTGCTGGTCCTCGTCTCTGACTTTTCGGACCCTTGTTCTAGACGACGGCCAAGGAGCTTCATTTAGAAGCTGAAGACAAGTTTCATCAGTGAAGTCCTCGCTCCCAATGGCTGCACGTACTCGGTTGGCCACTGATCCGAAAGCTCCCGGGGCTTTGAGCACACAAGCTTTGTCTCCATTGGCGTGAAGCCCACATCGCTGGATGAAACAAGTTCCGGCTCATACGAAGCGTCCAGAGCATCACCATCCGTGGTTCCCGGTTTGGATTGCCCAAAGCCCCCGCACCCCCCAATCCAGACCCACGTTTTCGTCGCGAGACTGGGGGTGTGGGCAGGCAGGGCAGGGCGTGTTTGGGGACCGCCCTACAGGCCGCTGAAATAGCTGCTACTCGGGGCCCTGGAACCTCCACGCCTCCTGGAGGCTGCAACCCCCTACCGCGGATTTCGTGTTCTGCAATCACACGTAACGCTTGACTTACACGTAACGCTTGACTTACGCGTATCCGAATCACTACAGGATTGTTTTGGGGGGATATCCGTGCAGAAGGCTGTTTACTGTGAAAGCCCATACCTCACCGCCACCTCTGATCCGCACTACTTGGGACTCTACCACTCTTGCGAGGATCTACGTCACCATCTTGGTCGACGAAAACCACCTCATTATCCTCAGGCCAGTCGCGGTTGCGGTCAAGGTACAGTGCAACTGGGAGAAACTGCTGTACTGGAACATCCACCCCAACATCCGGGATACGGAAACGATCCCACATCCCCTCATCGATATGCTGGGAAAGATCAATCTCACCCTCTTGATCGGTGAACTGCCTTCGCATCTGATTCCAACGATCAACCTCGAGCTCACAGCTGTGCAACTGAGTCATCCATCGCACCGGCAGGGCTGACGTGTCTAGCTCGGGGGAGGGTCCTACAATCTTTTTGCATACGGGCATGGCCGCTGGGCGATCTGCTCTCGCGCATACCGCAGGACACCACGCTGACCGCACGGCAGACTTACCATGGATTCTCCGCCTGGGCTTAGCTACGCCGCCGCCTTCATCCTCCACAACCTCTGCCTGATGTGGGTCAGAAGCTTCCGGATCGGATTTCAAATGCACAGTGTTCGTCACCAGAAGCTCCTGCGTCAATTCTATCAGAACCAGATAACCCTGTGTTGTAAAGGGGGCTACACCCACCAAGATACCAGGCACTGTGCGCGGTGACCACTGCTGATCCGGCATGCGCCAAGACCTGTCGCGAGCCTCTACCCTAGCACCAAACGGCAGTAATCGAAGTTGTGGACAACCTAATTGCTCCAGCGTGCTTCGCCATCTGCGGGTTACCGCATGTCGCACCGCAAGAGGCCAATATCTAGGAGGCAATGATGCAGATTCCAACAATTTCCTAGCCGCGCCCTTCACCCAACCTATCGCCGATTCTGCCCTACCATTCGCTGCGGAATCCTCTCCAGCCGTCAAGTAAGGCTCAACCCCTTGAGCTAAGAGCCACTGCTTGGCCCTGGCACCTCTGAGCACCACTGCGCGATCCGACAACACCCTGTAAACAGGAACACCGGCAGCTCGACACTGCGCAAACATGGCTTGGAGGCCTTGCAATGCCGCTGCTTCCGTACGACTCACGATGGGTTGCGCGAGGATGAGGGTCTTGTATGGCATTTTGGGATGACTCGGAGGTTCCTTCCCTACGCCCTGACCCTCTGGATTTTCAGCCCTTGGCGGGCTCTCAAGCGGCGGCGGATCGTCAACTAAATCCCCAAGAAGCTTTCCAGCATCATCGAACCCTAGCTCGCTGAAGCTCGGCTCCTTCTGGGTGTAACTCCTCCGCTATGTCAAGACCTTGGTCCTGTTCCAAACGCAAATCCTTGGTTGGAAAAGGCGCCCTGAAACCTCTGCCCCTAGGAACTGCGACAACCTCCCCCGGAACCACAAGTCACTCTAGTCCTGGGTCGAAGATGCGGTCTGCTTCTTCATCAGCACACCCCTCAATTGGATCTTCATCCTCCTCAAGGGCTGGAATGGCAATGGCTCCCACAATGAAGTACGCAGGCGCTTGCTCTAGATCCACTCCACGACGGAATGGACCCGCAATGTCACAAGACAGGGTGAACATGGCTTTATCCTCTTGGCGAGGGTGCTTACGTTGACGCGCTGCTCCTCTCCAACAGATAGCACATCCCTTCCTCCAGGGAAAATGGTCAAGGGCAGCAAGCTCAGCATATGTTTGCACCTTTCCCAAAAGGAACTGTTGCCTGTCTGCCACCTTGCATGGATTGAAGCCTTCCGGACCCTTGGCCCAATCTTCAAGTGCCGTGTGCACTGGTTTCCACATGCCTGATGGCCAAACCGGCTGAGCACTCGCCCTAAGGCGGTCCCACCCAAACCTGCTAACGCTAGGAGCAAGCCCTTCGCACAACACCTCATGCAGCTCCTCCCACAGGAACCAAGAGTTGGTCAACATGACACTGGGCCCTATGACATTCGCTCCAAAGCTTCCCTTGTCAAACCGGGCTTGGTATCCTTCGTTCAACTCAACCCAAGAGCGCACTTTTGAGGAATCCCAAAAAGAAGGTGTTTCGAGTTCACCCAGATCCCTGGCGCCGACGGCGGTTTGCGTAACGGCAAAGAAGACTGGACAGCTGGCATTGTGAACATACGATCGGAAGCACTTGCTATGGCGTGCAGAAGGGACAGCCGAAGGAACCTAATTATTCCCTTGCCATCCTGGTCTTCGAAGGCCCCGACAAACCCTCCTATCCGACCCCGTTCCGCTAGCTCTAACAACGACGCAAAGACACTATCCTCGCAGATGTCAGTCTCGCGCTCGATGCTACAGCTCACCACCTGTGTTGACCCTGCAATCTGAAAATCGCCTCGAGCCTTCAATCCCAACCTAACCATCACACAAGTCGCACGCTCCATGCTTCGCCGCCATCTGCGATTCCAACGACTAGCATGCGTACTACAGATTCCGCTTGCGGACACCAGATCGTCATCTGCAACCTTTGAAAACACACTCCTCAACCATGCTAGCCTCGCCTCGAAACCTAGCTTACCTCGGTTGAGCGTGCCCCCCTCAACCAGCCTTGAGGATCCTGGATCGATGCGCCAAGTGCCTTCGCAAGTATTGAAGCCTCTGCTTCAATCTTACACGCTTGCATTGGAGATCTTGGTTTTCCCTCAGCAACTGATACGCATCTTCCTCAGCGACCGTTGGCGACCCGTTCTCAACTATCACCTCGGGCGACGGTCGAGAAGGGTGAATCACCTTGCATCGCTTCCGTTTCCAATACACCCGATACCCAAGCTCAGTCAGATAATGCATTGGCACGATTGGTTGTATGGGCTCGGCGACAAGGAGGATTCCATGTTGTGTGATGGCCATCCTTCTTGACCCCGCCGCTAGCGAAACCTCAATGGTCCTGGATTCTGCTATCTCCGAGGTCGTGCCTTGCCTAAGACCGTTCGTTGCCCCACTATCTAGCAGACCCCTGCAACCACCCGTGGTTGGTGATTCCGCTAGCGCCCTCTTGAATGCTGCACATACTGACAATCGCTTCACGTGCAATTGACTTCAAGAGCTGAGTGGCTTCCGAGATCAACTGCTGTTGGGAAGGTTGCAAATTGCTCTGCGCAGCGGTCTTTGCCTGAGGTTTAGCAGTGCCGGCATCTGCTGCACGTACCGCGGATTCACCTCCCTTTGGATTAGGGTTCGGTCCCTCAGATGGCTGCGGCGCCACGGTACAATCGCCCTGCTATTGATTCCGCTGCCCACACCCCAAGCACCGGTTCTGCTTTCTTGCCAAGGTTTTATTGTGGAAATTCGGACAGCCATGTCCAAGCTTACAGCCCTTCCCCTCATTAAAGAAGGCACAGAGGTTCTCCTTCCTCTGACCTTCTGGGTGGGTTTTAGGGGAATCCTTCTGACCACCATCCGGTCCCTTGGGTGCTGCATTCGCTGCGCTTCCCTTCGTTTACCTTTTGGCTCGTCCGCCAACTTAGCCTTCTTTTCTGCCGACTCCCCCGCAGTCAAGGCCGCCGCCTCAAACTCGGCCTGGAGTAAACGAACCAGTTGGCAAACCGTTCCGACCGTTGGGTTATGATCGATTGAAACCCGATGCCGAAAGGAATTAACCCTGAATGCAATGGCCGGGTGCTCTGCAAGCAAATCCTCTGCGGCTAGATCGATGCCGCGGAAAAGTAAACTTGCGTCTGGCAGGCTGGCACGCAACTCCTGGATGCGCAGGATCCACTGCTGCCACTTCCTAGGGATGGTACATGCTTGGCTCAGCTGCTTTATGGCGTCTGGAGCTACCACAAAGGACAGCAACATGGACCTCTCGCTAGCGCCGCCTGGCTGATATACGCATTGGATGCGGAAGATTAGCGCTTCAGATGAAAGCCAGCGGTTACTCACGGCCTCATCACGCAGGTTTTGCGGTATCGCTGCCAGGATTAGCGATACCGCTCTGGATTCGACTCGTTGGTAGCGGAGGCGGTCAAACCTTGTGGTCTAAATGACCCTTATAAAAGTTGACGTTGCGCTTTTGAAATGACCCTTATTTTAAGGTACGTTTGAAATGTCCCCTAAATCTGGCTCCTGGCCCTTCTCTCAAGAAACCTCAGGGGCGACAGGTAGGTAAACCAGACATGCAAACAGTCTTGCATGTGTGATGTTGTCATGATGCCGTCCTGACTGTACACCTGCATGCTCATGATGCGTAGGTTTTGACCGATGTGCGAGTAGGTGAGCGTGTGGAAAAATCCCTAATCTCCTGAAACTCCCTAAACTCCCTGGAAAAAACCCTAATCTCCCGAAACTCCCTAAACTCCCTAAAACTGTGCTGTCGAGCTGTGCAAGGCGTCAGAAGTGGCCGCTCATGTTTGTGCAGCTGTGCAGGGCATGACAGTCATGCAGAAGTGGCCGCTGATGTGTGCAGCTGTGATCACCGAGCATTCTGCAGTCGAAGCATGCAGGGCATTTTGCATGACAAATCTCAGAAGACCGAAAACAAATTCCATGCATGGACAGTCCCTGCATGCTGTGCGCGTGTCGTCCATGCATAATGGGCGGCGGTGGCTGCGTGATTTCGCTGCAGGATTGTTTGTTGTTAAAGTCTTGATTTCTGCTGCGCAGTTCGACGGGTCTGTGTGTGGTGTCGCTCTCGCAGGACTTTGTGTGGCTGTGGTTTGGATGTGGGTATGGAAACAAGATGTTGGTGCAGGACTGAAAAGCCGCGGCTGTAAACTGCTTTGCTTTAGACTCACCATTGGGTGTTGAAGGATTGATCAAGGCCTTCGAGCTCCTCGGTGCCGCATTCTTTCGTTCGCAGGACTGCTGCCTGTATGATCGTTTGTTTTTTCGCAAGATGTCATTCAGAGATGGCCGGGTTCAGGACTCTCTGGCCCGGGATGCCTTGCATGAGATAAAGGACTGCTGGCATGATTGGTTTCAGTCGTGGCTCGACGCCAAACGTGCTGATTGGAAGGACCGTCGATCGAGTGGCCTTCGCGACCCTGTGTTGCAAGGACTCTTGGTGGACAATAAAAGAGTTTCCAGTGTGTGTGTGTGTGTCGAATTTCGATTGAGTTCCGGTCTGTTGCATTCAGGATGCCTCGGCCTGCCAGATACAAAGCCAAGCTGTGCCGGCTCACCAAAGATGCGGATGAACCAGGTGCCTATGTTCTGCATGCTTGTACGCTTGCAACATGATCAGAGCCACGGCAGCCACGGTTGTTGTAGAGCATGTTTCTGTGAGTGGATTTGGACATGATCACCATGCTGCTTGAGCTGAGCTCGTCATGTCGTCCATGATCGAAGGCTGCATGGTGCCGCATTGTGCAATCACACAACATGTGGCTACAACAAATCACTCCATGAGATGCCCTGACTTGGAGGTACCATGTAGGATTTGTAGTTGGAGCTGTGACTATAGCCATGGCTTCTGTGATTCCTGAAAAGGTTCATTTTGAACCAGGCAGCGAAGCTTTGAAGGTTTCTTCTGAGCTCTCTAGGGAGCCCTCCTTGATCACGGCATCTTCGCTGAAAGTTGTAAACTTCATGCAGATATTGAGCAGATTCAGCCGCTTTGGAGTTCGAATTGCGACATTGTTTGTGGGTCCAATTAAGGCAGGGCTGAACATGATCATCGATCCGAGCGGGAAGCTCCTCACGAGGCGCAAGGTTGTGACGCGGAAGGATGTGACTGCAAATCCTCGTGCTCCCAGTCTGCATTCAATTATAAGGATCATTTGTGAAGGCCGTCTGTGGAGCAAATTGTGTTTGCATGAGCATTATAAGGTCATTGCAGCAGCCATCCGGGGGCAACTGAAGGCTAGGAGGAGGCAGTCTTCGTACATCTATATGGATGCAGTGCTCCACTTTGTTAATGAGAACAAGATACTTCCACGTGGAGTGTTGATTTCCGCTCCCAGTGCGCAAGACTGGGCTTGCAAAGTTGGAGCAGCCATCCGCAAGTTGGTTCCGCATCTTGAGTTATAGATTATAGAGGTTCATGTGGCAAGGAGTGAGTGCTGGGGTTCTTGTGCGGTGGTCTGATCGACTTTCGTTTGAGGTTACGAAGTTCAAGACTCTGAGTCGCCGAGCAAGATCCTCACGCCAAGTGCAACTTCGGCAGATGAAAGAGGAGCTTGCGCCGTTTCTGAATGGTGATGTGACTTGGATGCTAGATTGTACACTCATATATTATGCAGTGAGGGGGTGATTTCATTCCTCGATCAGAGAATCCAAGGATTCAGAGGAGGAGCCCGACAGTGCAAGCGAGGATGATTGTGATGATGGCTCTGCCCTAGAGTCCTTGGCCACCCATGAGACAGCCTCTGTGGTTTCTCTGCTGCACACACATAAAAATGCATGTTCATGACCAGCTTGTGTTTTGTAGTAAATGTTGCTCCGGTCTTGAGGTCGATGACTGCTCTACGGTGACGCCTTCGTTTTACATTCCTGCCCTCAGCCCCGATATGCAGTGCCTTTGAAAGCAAGTTGTTTCGTTCTGTCGTTGTGAATTTGGCTTTCATGCATGCATGACTATGACCCAGGCTGGTCTTGGGCAAGCTGCAAGCCCGACAGCGACAGCAGGATGCTGCTGCTTGTGAGCCTGTTAAGAATGAGAAGCCCCAAAAGGATCGAGGTGAGGCGCAGGTCAAAATGCTTCCCCAAAAGGCTCCTTGTCCGACTTGCCTTTAATTGCAGTGCAGTGGCAGTTTGTGTGATGGCTTAGTCGATTTGGTCCTGCTGGTTCTCTTTAGCTGAGGTGATGGAGAGCCTGCAGGGCCTCTTGGCTTCCAAGA
>CAJNJA010008962.1:0-15104 GCA_905231915.1 Symbiodinium necroappetens | reverse complement strand
AGGAATCCTAAGCGGGCGAGAATGCACACTGTGGCAGATTAATTGGCAGCTTTACCTCTACAACTTGACACTAAAAGCAGGCCGAACCGCTTTAATGTTACATGGCTTTCTGACCGCAGCCTTCTGTGAGAGAGTGTCAGGGTGCTGTCCCGCGTCGCTCCCCGAAGGGGTCAACGTCAGGTCGGTCACTCGCTATGACACTTCACAGACAAGCTGGTCAGAAACCATTTGGGGTTTTAAGGTAAAACGTGCCGCCAAGTTTCAGTGTCTCGCCGCTCGGGCCACAACCAGAGTGACCCCTGACCTAAGTAGCCTGAAACCTGGCACTTTGGCCTCTAGTGGCCTGTGCTCGGCTCGGACATCAAGACGGAAAACAAACAAGTTACAACTAACCCTGCTACCATAGACAGCTGTCATCGCGTCTATCGAAGTCAGTATCCTTATTACCCCAGGTGTATGTCGCACCCCCGCGCGGCGAAAGGCGCGGAGAAAGCCATAGGATCGTCGCCCTCGGGAGTGCGTGAGACATTGGAGGATATCGGATAGCTGCGCATCATGCGCCACTCCCCAACACGGCTCACAACCTCCCGACACACTGCAGCTCTGCGAACCCGCGGTCCACCTCCCTGGATGCGACACAGCGCGCTCGCCCCTCGCCAACCCTTCGCGAATGCAAGCACGCGCGGCATTTTGTCAACTCCTGGCCCCTTGGAACCCCTACAGATATTCTCATCACGAGAACCCTTCTCTGCAAAGCATTCGGGTCGGAGAGATGTCAGGGGTCTGAGTGCAATGAGTGGTCTGAGTCTCTGGTCTGGCGGGCGGGTGCCTTCAAGGGCTCCCCTTCCCGCAGTCGCCAGCGCTTCAGAACGCCGGCGACATAGGAGTGGGAAAGAAAGAAAAGGAGAAATGCTGAGGTTCCGAAAGACTCTGAGGTAGTAAGGCAGCCTGGCAGACTCCGGCCTCCATTCCCCACCGGAAGACCGAGATGCCCGAGCCCACCGAGGAGACAGCCAGCAGCCCAGACCTGGCTCAAAAAAACTGCAGCCCTGGCCCCGACGAAGTAAAGGACGCGAACTCCCTAAGGGTCCTAAACTCCCTAAACCCGAAACCTCAACATGATAGCTTCACCCTTGGCCCGGAGAGGAGTTCAACGCCATGGTGTCGATGCCAGCACCGTGCCTTCAGATTCAGGCTCGAGACACACCCGATCGAGGAAACTCGTAGTCTTTGCACGGTTGTCAAGCTAACAGAAAACGCCCGAGCTCTTGGCAGCAGCACCTTTGAGAGATCCATGGCCACTGCCTCTGCCGGGGACTGTCACAAGCTGCGAATCTGAAGGGAGAAGAGCCCAACACACTTCTAGGTCAAAGCGGAGTGGTCCAAGATCTGCCATTGAAGCATCCACAGTTTCGCACAACACACGACCTCTGCAAACGATGAAAATGCCGAGTCCCGGGCCGTGGTCTCCAGCAGTTCCGTCGTTCCCGATCCTGCAGTTCGCGAACTTTTGGAGCTCACGATCATCGAAGAGGACTCACGGGCGCAGTATCTCTTCCATCTTGAGGATCGGCCGGGTGCCTCGTACTCGGGCGTAGAGGTTGACTGCGGACGCGCAGGCATGGGTGGCCTGCCCGACTTAGGCAGCAAGAGACTATGTGGGAATCTCGCATCTGGGCTGGTCATCGGTTGGTGAAAAGATGTGAAAAGCCTGTCCGCCCTGGATAACCCGCTCCTTGGATTCTCCCACCGTAGGCCATAGGCAACACACCTTAGAGTGGCTGCGGACTCACATTTTATCGCTGCAGTGATCTACAGTGCTACAGCTTAAAGAAGCTGCTTTGATACGAACTGCCTCTTTGCCCCGCTACGAGCGCATGGCTGTTCGTCGTTTGTGGGAGCCTTCCCCTGCGAGTACCTGGTAGCACGACAGATGCTGGGCTGGATGCTCTGTGATTCTAAAGGAAATGCGCAAGGGCTTGCCGCGAAGAATTCATACGGCGTCACGTAGAAGTGACGAACCTGGCAAGAGTGAACAGTTACCGGGCTCGGATCGACATTTCAAGTCCAGAAGTCGCCCGTCGGATATGACTCGCGGTTGTCAACTCGTGTCCGGGCTGGCCGGAATCCCCGGAAGCTCGACGACAACCACCAGCGCTGCAGTGCCAGCCTCAGCCTGGAGAGTTCAGACGCTCCGACCCTGCATCTCTGTCGCAGTATGTCGCAGTCACCAGGGGCCTGGAAGGCATACACGTGCTTGGGGCTGCAAACAGCGAAGCCGCTGGCTCCAACCTGGATCTGCTGAAGCAGCACCAACATCTGACCGCCCTAAAGCACCTCCACGTTGAGTGCCCAAGGCCACTAAGTCTCCGGCAGGTTGCAGGGATGCCACATTCAGGCTGGCAGCGATTTCCTTCCAAGCTGCAATCGCCCCGGCATGACTGGCCGAACAGCCTTCCACTCTCGTGCTAAAGAAGAAGACTCCTCGTCTTCTCACAGGTCTCTTCGCATCCGTCCCAGCAGAGTTGGGGGTCGTGTGTTGAGCAGGCTGACGCCTTCTCCGTACATCCATTACTTGGACTAAAGTGTTCGTTGGGTAGCCTGCATGGCCCTCAAGGAGCTGCAAGAGACTTAATTAGGGCTTGGCGCAACAGGAATTCAGCAACTCCAGTTACATCCCCTGGCTTGGACACGGGATTTGTCTCTCCCCTCCCTGCGCAATCCCTGCACTGCATCTCGGGCACGTCTGATCAAGGAATATCAAGGATCTGCAATCCGTAAAACCTTCCAGAGTTGTTCACAGATGTTCCTGTGCTGCAGTTCGGTGTGGTCTGTCTGTATGTCATAAACTGGCGACGGGGCTGAAACCCCAACCACACAAGGCAACGGAAGTGAGAAGATGCAGCCGAAGCCAAATCCCAGCTCCAGAAGCACAGATGATTGCGAGTAATTGTGCACAGTTAGACTTGCACAAGTAATCCTCAAGTAATCCTGATACCTGTCGCTGCTGGTGGTCATGCTGAGCAGCATATGCTGAACGATCGGCCTTGTTAGGGAGCGCTCTGGTCAATGTGCCAACAGATGGATTCCGCTTCGCCTCCGGCGCATCAGCGAGGTCCAGGTGAGCTGAAGATACATCCAACTCCCAAGCGATTACTTTCTAGCACGGGCCAGCTAGTAACTAGATGTAACTAGTATAGGCCTGCAGGGGCGAGGCTGTTTGCGGAATCAACGCAACCCGATTTTCTCACTGGCCACGGCATGGGATCCATGGGATCAAAACTCTTAATTTTTGCAAGTCGTAGGCCACGCATGCTTGGTGGCAGGCAGCACTGGCATGCCCCAGGAAGACCCCATGCTCCTGTCTTCACAAGGTACTCTGCTTGTCGGCTTGGCGTTAGGTACTGGGTAGATCAGCAGCTGCCGGGAACTTCGACCCACGCTTCAAGCGCTGTCCTGTGCTACCACCACTAGGACATCGGCCGTGGACTCCTGTGTCACAGGACACGGCAAGGCCAAAGCAATGTTCCAAGCCCCCGAGTTGCAAGCACACGCTGATTATTACGACATTGATGCACCTATCCAGAAGCTGCACCTTTGAAATGGCAGGTGCTCCAGGTCTATTATGATGAGGCAGACGCTGTAGCACTCCAGCTTTTGCAAGCTTATACTATGGCGAAACCTTGCTGCTTCCTGACGTACACATTGCTCTATACCCATAGATATATACATATGTATATATATATATATACATATATATATATATCTATGTATTCGTGGCATCTCATGACTATTGTTAGTTCATCCTGGGTCTGTGTTGATACAACGGCTAGTATTACGTAACCGAAAACACGAGTTGTACGTATCCTCTGTATATACATATATACCAAGACACCGCACCATGATGCGCCTTTCATTTGCCAGCTCTGTGTATTTCAATTTTTTGTCAACGGACACATCTCTCTAAGCGACAGCTGGATTCAGCAGATTTGCAAGCGACAAGACCTGTCCATTGACGGCATGTCAACAGGGATCGCAGGTTATGTATGCACTGCACCGTATCTCGACCCATGTTAATTGATTGCTTCCGAAAAGATGTGTGGCGAGATCGGGCCTCTTTCAACCGATTCAAGCCGCAAACGACAATGGCGGCTTCAAAACTCTGGAGGGACATCCATCGCTGGCAGGCTTGCTTGCTGGCGGCTTTTTTGCTTTCTCTTTCGGTGTTGCCTTCTTGCAATCCTTGCCATCGTCTTGGCCATGCTCGCTCGGTATTTTGGAATCGGAGCTTTACCCAGGACCCAGTGCTGCAAACACACGTGGCATAACCTTCTGCATGAGGGAACCAGTTTCGATGGCATCAACTCGTGGAATCCTGAGATCTCCGTTAGTGCTTGTTCCATCAGATGCACGCATCATTCTTTGTGGACTTCATGATGGCAAATTCCTTCAAGATCTTCAAGATAGTCCTTCGCGTTAGCGCTCGATCTGCACTGGGCGCGAAGGATGCTGGGTGTGTTCCTAGCAGTGTCTGTTGCAAGTTTGTGTGCTCTCGGAGCACTTCTTGTGCGAGAGTCCAATCGCGGGCCCGCTGGCTAGATCTTCCTCCCAAACTTGAACTATTTATGTCTTCTAACCGATCTGCCGTCTCGTACTGGTCTGGCGGCGGCATACCCAGCTTTAGAGATCGGCGGAAGGAGAATGTTCCTCTGCATCTGGCTCTGCCACGTCAGGGACGGTGTGGGATATTACTCGCGGACAGCCCCTAAACCCTCAAGGACCGAGGCGGAGGTCCCTCTTTGGTTAGCTACCTGACCCAGCATGGGTCGTCAGCATGGGAGGTTTGTGTGTGGATCCATGCCTCTCAAGTTTCAACAGAAGAACAACTTCACCCAGCGCTGTGTTAAATAGAGCTGTTTCGGGAAGTCCTTCTGGCTGCCTGGACGGAGCAAGACCTCCACGAGGGTCCCGAAGTTGGCCTGGCACATGGCACATGGCATCAAAACCGTCAGCAAACCATGATCCAAGCTTCAAGCAGCCACGACATGCCACGACGGCTGCATGGCCTCCACGGCCCAGGAGGCGCGGCTCTCCGGCACCTCTGAACCGCGCAATACTACTGGTAGCGACATTGGAATCAAAAGGCGAAAGCCCGCGAATACATCAGAGTACCGCGGTATCCCTCAGTGCCAACAGCGCCTGCTCTAAGCTTTGAAGGCAGACGCTGCCACAGCGTGCACCTGGCAGGTACAGAGCTTCAACAGCTAGGAGCCGATGAACTCTGGGAATCGCCCCAGCGCAAGAAGATGCAGGCGCCGCCATAGAGGAGGAGCGGCGCTGCACCTGCGATGAAAAACTTCCGTCGCAAGCGGACTCTTGGCTCCAGGCAACCTGCCTCCATCCGCACAAGAAAGTTTGAGAGTATCGATGCAAGTCACCTTCAGCTCTCGAAGCCAGCTGAAAGAATCATGTGGAATCTGTCTGGTGCCTCATGGCATCACTGCGCGGGCTCGGCCTACCTACACTGAACCTCTTCAGATCCCGTTGTTGCTGGCAGAGTATGTTGAGGCGAACACCTGTGAACCCACTGCCATGCAAGCACGCGGCTCTAGCGCCACTTCCTGCGGCAGACGAAACTCGAAAAACTGCTGTACGTGCGGTCAAGCCTTCAAAGATGCTAGGAGGGCAGTGGGGAAACAATGTCAATGTGGCGTGCGGCTTACATGCACGTCATCCCTCCTGAACAAACTTCATCACAGCTAAGGTTTCCCACCTGCCCCGCAGGCTAGCTACGAGCAAGAACCACGCACCTTGCAAGGCGCCTCTGCTAGATCCCAAACCTCAGCGCAAGAAGGTATGGAAAAACAGTCTACCAGGTGATCATCGTAAAATCAACTCTAGGTTGACTGCCTGCAACCAGCGCCGAACTCCCTGACATGCCTGCAGGTGGTGCTTGCCCAGAAGTTTACAACATGTCACTCTCTGAGGAACATTGAAAGACCTATTCAAACATGCCTTCCAGCATGATCCAGCTGATCCAGCATATACGAGGTTGCCTGATCCTCAGCTTTGGGAAGTTGGGCAGCTGCGGCAGCGGCCTTCACGAACAAGCTGGGCACTTCTAATCTAACATTTTAGTCTGACCGCTGGCAAGGCATTTGCTAGAAGATGCGGAGTTCGGAGCTCCACACGAGTGAGTTTGCTGCCAGGCCGTGTTCATGGCCCCCATGGGCCCGTGTACACAAGATACATGAAGGGATCGACAGGGCAGTCCCTGTAAGTCGCGCATTCTTGCGTGCAGGCAGCATTTGGGCGCCAGGCTTCGGAATGCTGACACTTCCATAAGATGCTTAGAAGCCCTCCTGCGTGAAACCGCTTCCGGCCTGCGGGGGGAGTTCCAGTGGGGCCAGCGGCGCTCCTTCTGCAGACTTTTGTGGATGCAAGTATCGTCGCTGCTAGGCTAAACGGCCCGTCAGTGACTGTCTGTACATGCCACAACCGATGAGGACCATTCCTTTCATCGGCCGGCATGGCTTCCATGAAGCCATCAGTTCGTTTGGGGGCGAATCTGTTCGTGCTTTGTCGCGGTCGTGTTCGTGAATTCCCTGCAGAACCGCATGGCTCATGCGTCTGATTCCAACCCCCAGCATGTAAAATAGCAGTGCATAGTATATGCGATGATACACTACATATACTGTTTTATAATATCAGATCATATCATCTGCAACTCCATGGAACCTTGCTAACCGACCATTCTGCGGGTCGTTAACTTCCAGGAGCTCCCTGAATCACGGACCCCGGGCCCCGAATGCATTTAAGTCCTTTCTGGATGCCCCCTGCAGCCGGACTGTGACCGGCCGTTTCCTTTAAGGGAACTTGACAAAGAAGCAAAAGCTCGCAGTTCATACCTACATAAGAACAAGGGGTCCCATAGCAACAAATGACCCGTTTCGCCTCCAAAGATGTACTTGCTGAAACATGCATGTTCAAGCCTGCATGCAGGGAGAAACTCTCGTTGCATGATGCGTCTGACTTTCTTCCGGAAACTTGCAGCAGTAGCCCTGGACCCTACACCGTCCTCGCATCGCCTCTGCCAGCAGGCCCTTCAAGCGAGGCTTGCACAAATACTCCCCGCTGCTACTACCTGTATAAGGTACCAAAAGGAACTATAATAAGGTGCTAAAAGGAATTATAATACGGTACCAGAAGGAACTATGATAAGGTGCCAAAACGGAACTGCAAGGAGTCCGAAGTCTGTCCGAAGCAAATTGTGAGCTGCGAGGGACTTCCACTGCCCATGAGCCTTCGGCGAGGCGCTGGCTCGAAATGATGGGCTCTTCAAAGGGCCTCTCAGAGGGAAGTACGGCACCGGTATAAAAAGGACCCTAAAAGGGACCCCAAAAGCAGAGAACTACCCAAATGGGGGTTCGAAACAGCAACAGAACCGGGAGGGCAGGCATCAGGGAGAAGTGTCTTTCCTGTCGTTGGTCTCGCATTTGTTCTGCATGTCTCATTTCCTTCCAGGCATTCTGCCCTTCCTCCAATCGAGTCGTTTCCTGCCTTCCTCGACAGCTTCACAGTGAATGGCAAGGGCAGCAATGGCTAAAGTGGCTGCACTCGTGTTTTTTTCTCTTCCCTCCTCTCTGTGGGATCCCCCTTCCTGCCATGGATGGCCCTGCCTGTTGATGGGCTGGATGCGATGACTTCGCGGACCTCGGTGCGACGGTTCCCCCAGAGTGCTTTGCAGGTCGTGGTGGTAAGAGCGCCCTAGCACACCGCTTTGAAAGCTCACTACTAGTAGCATCTGTGAGGATCTAGGGTCCCAGCTGTCAGCAGCACCTGTCAAACAAATCTGCGAGGAGCTGAGCTTTGCTGCTCAGCCGAACTCAGACGAGGCCTGGCGGCCATGGAGCGGCCACGCCCCCTCGACGATAACGCAGGCAGGAGCGGACTGCCAGAAAATTGCCGCCGAGCTCTGCGGCTCAGACTCTAC
The DNA here is from genome assembly GCA_905231915.1 of Symbiodinium necroappetens. NCBI lineage: Eukaryota > Dinophyceae > Suessiales > Symbiodiniaceae > Symbiodinium > Symbiodinium necroappetens. The sequence goes on along the minus strand of CAJNJA010008962.1, from coordinate 7,111 downwards.
AGAAGGCTGAAGTTAGCACTTGGGCCATGAATCGAGCGCTGGCCGCCTCGCAAACCTCTGACACAGCCGCAAGAAGCTGCTCCTGCATTCGTCCATGGCATTATCGACTTACAGCCACAACAACTTTCTTTTCAACCGCCCCGTCCTGGAGGACTGATGTTCTTGTGGGAACCGCATCATTCTGCACCAGGTCGGAATGGAATGCTTCGCAGGATTGTCGCAGACCCTCAACGCGCTTCTATTTCTGCACCTGCTGTGCCCGGACGGGTAGGACACGCTCGTTTTCTCTTGGCCCTGGCCTGAGGCGCAGCGCTCGGAGAGGCCTCCAGGCTGAGAAATCAGGGCTTTACCAGGCTTGACGACACCCCAACATATTCTATCACACTGGCTCAGGACACTCCGCCAAAGTCGAACAATCTGCTAGGGAACTGTTCAACGGCCTCGCCTTCATGGTTGGTGACTTCTGTCGGCAAAGAACCGGCGATGTCTTTGCCTTGGCAGACACACGTCCTTGAGGTCTCGACATTTCTCGACATCTCAAACTGCCACAAGGTTCGGGCAGCTAAGAACGGGACTGATGCCAGTGACGGCGAGCGAGGCTTCAATGCAGGGCCTTCGCAGAACAACCCGAAGACCACCAGCCCCGAGCGTGCTGCGAGCAGGGCTTCAGAAGCAAGATGGCTGAGCCCTCAGCTGTAGCAAGACGCCTCGGCCTCAACCGGACATTAGCCCCAGTGGGCTGCTCCCAGCGGGACACCGCAACATGCCATGAGATCAACACTACCAACCGCAAAATGCCCCGACCTTCTCATCTCCCGCTTCATTCCTTTGCAATCCTTCGTGAGAGCTTCAGGGCCATCTGCAGCGCAAAACTAGCCGAGGCGGTGCCTCCGAGAGACCCGCGGAAGCGGCCGAACTCCGGGAGCTCCTCGGGTTCGTGGCTCGGGTTCTCTCCACAGGAAATCAGCTCCCCCCTGGCTCTGAGCATCCCGCTAACCACTGCAGCGTGACCGAGCTGCGAGGAAGCACACCTGGAGTGACGCAGTTTGACCATGCTCTGACCAAACCCTCCATATCTCTCCTCTCTCGTCTGCACAAGGCTACGATCGAGCGTAGACTTACACGGCTGCATACTTCAAAGGATCAGAAGGCCTGCAGACGCTCATGGAGTTGCAGTAAAAGCTGGACTTTACACGAATCCACCCAAAAGAGGGCCTGGCCTGTTCCTGGTGCAGGCCGGGAAGCAACGATTCCTCGGCTTCTAAAAACTGTCGGAGTCTCGGGAACGAGGGGATTCAGAAGGGCCGCAGATGTGCCCAGCTTTTGCTCTGGGCAAGCTGCATTCTCTGTCTTCATCGATCATCTACCAAAATCTTCAGGCAAACACCAAACGTCGTAGCAAAACACCAACAAACAGAGCCCGGCTTGTCAAGACCCTTCGCATGGGTCCTTCTAGGGCTGCCTTGGCAAGCCGTGCCAGTAACCAGGCCTGCCTTCGACAGAAGCCATCTGCATAATCCCGACAATGACAAAATCTTTTCAGGCCAGCAGCCTCCCGCCGCACAGCAGTGCGGCACCTCATTCAGAGGCCACCTGGCAGCTCCGGGAAGATCAACCCCGGTACCCGCAGCAACCAGGCATCTCGTGACAGCACGGTACCTTTAGATTTAGCCAAGCCACGAGGTGGTGACGGCCAGTGGATGTGCACCTACAGAGGACCGCAGCAGCCTGCACTTTGGGAAGCTTTCCAGATTGAGTAGGCCAGTGGTGTGTGGTCGACGGAGCACTCGCATAAGACTCTGCAGAGAAGAGGTGAGTGTAAATAATGTCGAGCAGTCGCATTCAGGCAACAAGCTGCTGCAAGCAACCGATTGAACTCCGTCAAACCTTGAAACAAATGTCTTCGAATCATTTGAGCACTGGCCTCTTGGAGCAGTAGCGGTCAATTTCCACCTGGCCAGCGAGAGCGATGAGTGTGCTTGATAGCAAGTTGTCACTTGTCTTTTTGCCTGGGATCATGGAATTCACTCTGACAGTAGACTGCTGGTGCAGCAGCGCAGCAGCCAAGCCAAACAAGCCTGTGCTGGCATCGGACAATCTTACGACTCCTTGAAATGCCTTCAACCATGCCATCATACAGTGAGATGTTGCTGTGTAAATGTCGCACTTAAGTCTTGCATGCAGCACATCGATTGCACACCTGCTCCTCATGCAGCCGCCCCACGTCCACCACTCTGCACGTCTGCTTTCCGTCGCAGACCACCAGCCTGTCAAAGGTGCGAGCAACTTGTAAATACACCAACACTGTGACACTCACAGGCCCTGCAGCGCAGCGGCTCCACCTGGTGCAGCCGGTGGATGATGCCGAGGGCGGAAGGAAGGGTCCCAACCTCTGAAGTTCTTGGGCCAGTCTGGGCTACCACGGACCCCCCTCCAATGCGACAGGGTGCACGAGGTCATGTCCACTCAGTGCCTCGCATTGTGCCAGGACCTCCAAGATCCTGCACCTGAGTGCTGCACGAAGCGCTGGGTGCGAGCTTTCATTGCCTCCAAATTCTGGGCCGTGGACGCTTGGAAGCGTCACCGCCGTCTTTGTCAGACCGCGAACTTAGTCCAGATTTGCATCGAATCGACTTTCTAGCACAGTCAGAGTGACCCACTAGTAGATGACTCCACCTCAAGCCTTATGCAGAAACTGAGAAGCTCGACCTCGCCCCACCGACTCACATAGACTGCGATCTCGACAACACAAGAGGCAGCACAATTGACAGCCTTGTCGCCGTCTCAGCGAGTGTCGATCGCAAAAGCACATAGTGGACAGAGCGTAATACAACACGGCCTCTGCTTCCTGACACCGCGAATGATGTAGCCTGAAACACCTACATCCTTCCGGAATCCAAGCTCGGCATATCTCAGCATCCAGGCGAAGACGGTCGAAGAATCGCTGCTGCCGTGCCCAGATGTGGAAGCGAAATGCCGGATCACCTGAGCTCTAGTAGATTCGACATGCAAACCTGCTGGAAGAGATACATAAGAATACATGAAGAACCCTCAAGCGACAGCTTGTGAGACCCCTCTGCGGCTCCCTGCTAGCGAAGGCAACAAAGGAGTCGTCAGTGAAGCCTCCAACAGGGCGAGGAGTTCCTTTTGTGAAATCAATCCGATTCAACATGCTCGATGCATCGGACATGCAAGCTGCAAGTTTCGTCTCGCATGCTGTTTGTTGTGGCCCCGAATCTACATGCGGGATACCCCACCGCCTGGACAGGTGCCACGCGATCCTGAAACAGGGCAGCAAAGCCAAGCGACATGGGCAGTTCCTCTACTGCTTCATCCGTGCGCAGTGAAGCCAGACGACAGGAAAAGGGGGAAAGCACGAGAAAACGAGGATAGTGAAGGAGAGCCGGGTGACAGAAGGAGAGAGCAAGTCAGCACCCTAACAACCCTAAAAGGCCCCCTAAAGGGCCCCCAAAAGGGCCCAAAAGGCCCAAGTCAACAGCGACAGAAGGAGCTCTCTGGGCCGGGCCCGGCCTAAGAGTCGCCAAAGCTTCTCCTCACAACGCTCAGCTGACGGGTTTCTAGGGGTGCTTTTTGTTTTTTTTTTGCAATGTTTTTTTTTTTTAAGGGGTTTTGGCCTGCGCAGGGCCAAATGTGTCTCAGGGCATTTTCGAGTCACTGAATGTGTGGATTTCGTCAACTCAGCGAAAGAGTATGTCCGGGCGCTGACGACGAGCTCGCTCCTTCGGCAAGCCTGGGTGGTCCACCGCCGTGCTGTCCTGCATTCCGGAGGGCGTATGAGGGTGTCAGGTGGGCACGGTCTGGCACGGTGACTCAAGTCACAGCACAGATACACGGCGTGCAGATGGTGCTTGTATATTTAATGCCAGGAATGTTGGTGCTCCGGGTTGATTGTTCCGATTGTTCAAGTCTGGCGGTTTGTGGTTCCAAATCTGCTTTTCTGCCAACACTCGTCGGCGACCTTCCAGTTTATCTGAATTGCTGTCGCTACGAACTGTTTCCGTCCGCATGTCGGGGACCTGTTGCTGATGCTTCTCAGTCGGAAACCCAACAGCGCAAAAGTTGATAAATTCAGGGAAAAAGAGGGAATCTCTGCTTTGGGGTTGAGATAGAAACTGACGATCCCTCAACAGAAGCGGGTTTCCTATGCACCGTTATTATCCAACTCTTCTGATCCGGGGCTTGGCGAGTATGAGCATCCAGAAGGCATCTCAGAGACACTCCTGAACCCTCGAAACCCAAAACCAACCATCAAAGCAAAATTCACACACCTAAACTGTGAGACCCTAAACCCGACAGACGTGATCATCCGAGAATGGGCCCAGCCTCTTGGAGCAGCGATGCCAAGAAGGCTGCTGATGCCAACACCAGGCTCAGCACTTCGGAGACCTGGGGAAAAATGGGGCCTTCGACGGTTTGAAGTCTGGATTTGTGGTTATGGGCTGATTTACTTCACAAGGCCCGTGGGTGAGCAGGAATTGTGGGGTTGCGGTTTAGGATTTGGGCTGAATGTTTGCTTGTTGGGTGGGAAAGGGAGTGTTAAGCTCAAGAAGCTACATTCTACGTTGGCATACCTCTTCTCTGGCTGTTGTATGTCATGGTCATGGCATATTACCAAGTTGTGTTTTGCACAACTCACCAATGCATGCCATTATTCCTGTGTACATGTATGTGCGTATGTATGTATGTATGTATGTATGTATGTATGTATGTATGTACGTATGTATCTATGTATGCATGTATGTATGTATGTATGCACGTATGTATGTATGTATGTATGTATGTATGCATGCATGTATGCATGCACTTATGCATGTATCTACGAACATATGTCGACGAAGTATACTGCAGTATGATTGTTGTGTAGTAGTTCTCGTCTGGGGCGTCCTTTTCCAGTCTTCTCGGTGGAGTCTGGGAAGTTCACAGGCAGCTGTCAGAGACCCTGGGAGTTCCCTACGATTGGCGTGTTTGCCTTTCTTTCGCACGCGAAAGCAACAGGAGGGTGGGCCCCGCTTCTCCACTTTTAAATTGGAACCATTGGCCATTCTCTTGGAGAAGCTTAGCTGCGACCATCATACCACCTGCGATCAATTATGATGCAGTGTTAAAGTAAACACACCCTTCGCGAGTGCCAAACTAGCGGCCGAGCTTTGGGTTGAACCATGTACACACTCCATCTGTGATGTGCACCAACGAAAGGCGTGAAATCGCCTAGAGGCCTAGAGCCTAAAGGCTGAGCCAAAACTGGTCACTGTGCTCTTCTACCACAGCTTCACAGGCTGCCGGATTCCCCTGCAGGCCCTCATGAATGTAAGCAGGAGCACTCACTTGTCTGGCGAAGTCTATGGCTCTGCACCCCCGGCTGTTCATCTGATCGGTCCGTGCGCCGGCGGCGATCAGGACTGCTGCAGCTTCGAAGGAGCAGGTGATGATGCTAAGCATCAAAGGAGTCGCCCCGTGACAGTGGTACGCATATGCGCTCAAAGTGGATGCTCTCCATCTGTGCCGCATCTTGTAATACTTCATCAGTAAATCTAAGATCGTATGTTGCTTGTGCTTCTGCGAGTTTACGTCGGCGCCTGCTGCGATCAAGGTCGCCACAACCGCAGGGTCGCCACCACCGAGCAAGAACACTGCATTCAAGCAGTGCGCGATGTCAGGCTGAGGGGTGAACGGCAGCAACTCCTGCATGTTTCGCACGCATCTCACGAATTCTCACTACAGCACCGCATGCGGAGATATTTGACTCAGATTCAGCCGGGGGAGGGAAAAGAAGAGGAGAAGGGGACTGCTTTGTGAGACATGAACAAGGCAATGAAACCAAAACCTATTCGTTGCCAGAACCGCCGAGGCAAACATGGGAAGACAGGACTCTAGCTCCGGGCTCTCGTGCACCCCAAGTCCTGTCCTTCAGAACGGCCATTCCACCTGGCCCTCCATGTATCGTGAACAGAAATGGCAAATGGCCCGTCATTGCTGGCACCGTCGCGCTTGCACCGTGTGCAAGTAGGAGTTGAATACCTGCACCCAGGACTGCTACAAAACCCACATGACGTGCTCAGGGAACCGTACCGATGCCAACCCGTATGCGCCTTCTTGATTGTTGCCACTCGACGCCCTGTGCATCGCGGTGCCTCCATAGCTGTCCTTTGCATGAAGCATGGCAAGCAGCCGTATTTCTACTGTGGGCTGCATGCTAGAACTAAAACAACTGAAAATCCCCAAACCCACCTTGGCACCGATGTCTGCTCGGGCAGCAAGGAGGACGTTCATGGCCTCGTTGTGCTTCAGGAAGGCGCAGATTGACAAGACAGAGGTGTTGTGGCCCAGGTTTACCAGCTGTTCTCCCCGCAACTTCAGCTTGTCATTCACATCGGCTCGGCCCTGCACAAAGCTCACATGTCTCGCAGCAAGGACAAGGATTCTCGTGCGGGCGAGACGTCTTTTCAACTGATTTCACTCAACTAAACTCTTGTGTTGAAGTGCACAAGGCGGAACCTCCAGAAGAGCAGAAATCAGCAGGGGACTTCCAGCTAAGGCTGCATAGCAAAGAGGAGTCCACCCAGTCGAGTCACGCGCCATGCTGGTGAAGCCATTCTGATACATGAACTCTTCCTGGAAGAACACACAGGGATCCGATGACGTCGAGGAAAAGCCCGGCACTATATCCACAATTGGAGCCATGTCCAGATTTCTGAAAATCACACTCTGCAAGTTCAGGATTGTGCGGTAGTTGTGCAGCATACCCGCCGACAGGTACCCGAGCAACTTCTCCCTGACAAGGCTCTTCAGGACTTGCCCAACGTTCTGAGCATCCTCCTTGACAGTAAACAAACCTTCACCCACAGGCTTGACCACCCAGTCGAACATGGATGCCAAGATCTGCCGCTGAGCACTTTGCACTTCGATGGCGATGCTGGCTCGCTTGCTCAGGTGTCTTACCACGAGCTCTAAGCGGCACCACCCCCTCGATGACCACCTCGTCATGTTGTTGTTGTTGCTGCAGCATCTCGTCAATGTCAATGTCACGTAGTAGTAGTAGTAGTAGTAGTAGTAGTAGTAGTAGGAGTAGTAGGAGGAGCAGCAGCAGCAG
>CAJNJA010008961.1:0-15106 GCA_905231915.1 Symbiodinium necroappetens | reverse complement strand
AGCTGAAGCCAACCAAAAGCAGCGGACGGAGATGCCTGCCTTGCTCAAACGCTGTGTTTAAAGCGCTACGCCGCTACGAGGTGATCCATGCAGGTGAATACGTCGAGCATTCGGTCTGCGTGCCAGACACAACAGTAAAAGGGAACGATGGAAAGATCTCCAAAATCCAGCAAACATGCCAATGCTTGGCAATGCGTGTAACAGAGTGCTGGGAAAGTCCTACCATGAAGCACTCGCCTGGGATTTCAAGCCACTGTCAGCTCCCTCATACACCTAACAACCTCACACCTTCACAAACCACCAAATTTCGGCAGGCCCACCGTCACAATGTATGCCAGCACCAGTCCTGCTCAATGTGGCCAGCAGAAGCAGATCATGTGCGGCGGGAGGAGTCCACCAAAGCAAAGAGCAACTGGCAGCATTCCGTCCTCCGAGTATAAGGCTCACCCCGATGAGGCTCCACCTGGCTCTTTGGGCTAAAAGGCTGACAACAGAGCTGTCGCTCCTCGCATTCAAAACATGTTGAGGCCTGCGCCCCCCCATCCGCTTCAAATCATGAATGACACGAAAACTGAGGGCAGAGACCTCACACGCAGGTAGTCCCGCATGCGCTTCCGCATCTGGCGAAATGGCAGCTCCGTAAAACCGCGATGCTAAGGAGCAGGAGGCAGGAGGCCGACGATACAGTGCGGACCTAAAGTATTTCGCTTCCGACCATAAAGGTCGGAGCAGGAAATGCCCGAAACCCCCCAGAACCGGATGCTTTTGAGACAGAGAAAGGCATTAGCTCTCTAAACCTACGCGCCCAAACATACAAAGATTCGGAGGGCCCCCGGCTTTTTCAGGCAGCCCCCATTGCTACACCGACTTTGGGTTCTGTCGTGGCCTTCAAACCCAGAAACCCCTAAAACGTTGCGCTGCACTAGCTGCAACAAAATCAAAGAAATATTTGAGGAAGATGCCGACAAAACATGAAATGAACCGGTTAAGCGAGACTCCCGATGAACCGGAATTAAATGCTCACAAGACCGTAGTTTCCAAAACCGGGCCTTCAACTTCAAGTCCATGGCCAAATCCTGCTTGGCACCAAGCCTCTGCATTTGGACGAGGTGTTTCATGCTGACGATGGTGACGATTATGGTGTAGAAGTGGAAGGAGCGGCAGCACAACAAAGTGCAGCAGCAGCAGCAGACGCAGCAGCAGCAGACTGGGAACGCGGTACCAGTAGCTTGAGCAGTAGCAATCGCAGTAGCCGTCGCTGTGGCAGGAGTAGTAGTAGTAGTAGTAGTAGCAGCAGCAGCAGCAGTAGTAGTAGTACTAGTGGTATTGCATTGCCGACTAGCACAATCCTTCGTCCGACGAGAGGACCGACTTTGTCCGGCAGCTCAAGGCTGCACTGCACTATTGGCAGCTCCGCTCAGGAAACTAAAAAGCAAAAGCCTCTCTCACCCATCTCGTCAAAAATGATGACATTGCCATTGTCACTGCGATCTTGCACCGCTGCTCTGGTGGTGCTTGTCGGTCTCTTGACAGCGACGGATGGGACCTTGTCTCCTGAAGCAGCTTTTCTTGTTTTCCTGCCCAACTGAGTCCGTGAAGCTGAGCAGCAGTGTGAGTGGCCTCTGGAGGCAAGGTGGGTACAGCCAGCAGCGAAGATTTGGAAATCATCATGCACATGCCATGCTTCACCGTGCAACCGCAGCGACGACTGCGCACCGTTCCGAATTTACCACAGCACTGAATGCACCCTTCAAGAGTGGAGCGACCACTGCCAACGACACTGCAAACTGCCATGGCCTCAGTGCAGAATGCAGTGCGAGGGCATGGCCGCTGCTGCCCCTGCAATCAGGAGAAAGTGCAAAGTGCTGATGATGCACTCCTTGGTCTTGCGCGGCTCCACGATGGTCAACGTCAGCCACAGCATAATCATCTGAGTGTGTGGATGTGTTTGGGCCCAGGCATTCAGCCTCCGAAACATCACCCTCATAAGCAACTCAAGCTTCCGTTGGAGCTGCGGGGAAGACGGGTGGCTCGGATGCGATAGCCCTTGGCCGCCGACTAGACATCTCGCCAAAGCGGTGTACCCCCACTGCCGCTGTATGCTGACATGAACTCTTTACGAAGGTCCCACGACTTGAATTGAATAACAGCGTGGTAACCGTGCTCCACTTGCTTTTCCCTGCGGGCGGTGCACTCGGGTCTGTCTCCAGGCACCCAAGGTAATAGTACTCCGCAGCGTCCGAGGCCTTGCAACTGCGCTGCTGCAGGAAGTGGCGTGCAGAGGTGACTTGACCAAGCATCCAGCTGACCATGAAAAGCCTTTCCCCAAGGAACATTGCAGGATCCCAGCCACTCAATATAACCATGAGTCCACACTCGCGCTTTTGCTGCGCGGGGCTATCCGACGCAGCCCAGCGAAGGTTCTCCTGGCTCATGGCGATGTGGTCGTGCGTTTTAATTCTCGACTTGGGTAACGTAATGAAAAAGCTCCAGGCGCATGAAAAAGGTTCGGGCGCATTACGCCATGGTGGTCCGAGTAGTTTTCAGCACACACATCCCCGCGTGTTGTAACCGTTCCGGAAAGCCAGGCCTGGACCGCGTTGGCGTCGTGATGTCAACGGTGTAGCCTGGGGAGTGGCAAACGGATCCGGTGGGAAATCTGCACCATCCTTTGTAGCATCTGGCCCTGCCACGAGCGGTGTACCCAGCATCGACCCAGAAGCCGCAGGAGCCTTCTGCTTATACTGTCGCGGTTGGTAATATTTTGCTGCAACCCTACTGTCGATGCACCGCTGTGAGCTCCTGCCGAAGAGAGCTCGCGGGTGCCCGTCCTTGCCTTCCATTGCCGATCGCGGCAAGCTTTCCTGTGGGACCCGGAGCGGTGTACTCCCTGAAGGAGCCACCAGCAAAAGACTCGCAGCGATGTAACCCTGCAAGTAGACTCCGAAATAAGACCTGCAAGTGAACATTGAAAGCCATCCTCGCCAAACATGCACATGCGCCGCTGAAAGCCGATGCGCCTGTATTTTGCAGATCGTAGTTGGTAATTGGTAGTTCGTGGGTGGCATTTTGTAATAAGCAATTAGTTTTTAGTAGGTAGTAATTACCTTGTAGCAGGTAGTAGTCTGTAGATGGTAGCCAGTGGTTGCTACCTAGTAATTAGCCATTGGAATTTAGTGGTCAGTAGCTAGTAGTTAGCAGGTAATAGTTGATAGTTGGTAGGGTAGCAAGTAACAGTTAGTACTTTGTAGTTGGTCTTTGGTAATTGGCAATTAGTCTTTAGTAGTTTGTACTTAGTAGTTAAAGTTAATAGTTGGTAGTACTTTGTGATAGTAGTAGTAGTCGTCGTAGTAGTAGTAGTAGTAGTAGTAGTGGTAGAAGAAGAAGTAGTAGTAGTAGGAGGAGGAGGAGGAGTGGTAGTAGTAGCAGTAGCAGCAGCAGTAGCAGTAGCAGTAGCAGTGGCAGTAACAGCGATGCAGCCGGAAATAGCTGCATCAGGGTGTTCTTTTCGTTGCCCCTCCGTTTATAGTTCATGTTGTTGTTGTTGTTATTCCTACTGCTGCCTGTTTTGATATTGCTTGCTTCATCGTTGTGCTTTTTCGTTCGCCTTCTTCTTGTTGGTGCAGCTCGCCATACTTGAGCCGCATCACGTTATCGCCAGTGCCAGTGGACACGTTCGTCCACTTATATGCTCCAAGCTTGAAGCACGTCAGCCCTCATTCGACAGCACATGAACCTGATTGCCCCTCACTGGTCCGCGGGAGAACCCAGGCTCGAGCTCAAAGGGGAAGGTGTTGTCGAAGACCGTCTGGAGCGCCTGGGAGTGGGCGGACTTAAGCTCTTGCCATGGGCCATGGGCTGTTCCCGCGTTGGGGCCACCAACAGTTCCCAAGGGCTCCGGATGGGCGCCCGGGCGTCCGAAAGCTCGAGGTCGCTCGCCTCGCGCCAGGCCTGGACACGCGCGGCCTCGGCGAGCAAAGGAGCGCGCAATGTTGGACGCGGCGGTGTGAGAAACTCCGGACGTGCACGGTGACAGTGGCGATCATGATGATAATCTAGTGACCCATTTGACGAAACTCCACTGCAGCAATGCGGCTGTCTTAGTCTCTCCCGAGGAACCGCTGAGCTCAAGCAACGCTTTGGACTTGCAAATCCGAAGCTCTCCACCGGAAGCCGTGAAGACAAGAAGGCGGCAATAGCATCTCCAGCTTCGACGGCAGCGGGCACCATCAAAGCCTACTCAGACGAGGAGAGTTCCCACTCTAGGACTCAAGGCCAAGGATTCCGTTTGTCTGCTTTTGCGGGTTGGAAGTTTGGAGATTTTTTGTCAGAGTGCGCGGATCACGGTTTCAATTTCGGCATCGGGATTTTACAGCTGCCTGTAAGGGGTGTGATGACTAGTGAAGGTCTGCCCATCAGTTTCCATCCTACCTTGCTGTAAAAATGCCCGTCGGCACCATCACCAACCTCGAATGTAAAGATCGGCACATAACAAGGGGTGCAAAAATGCCCATCCTTCGCCCCAACCACAAGGCTGCTGCATCACATGGGACTTTTATTATTTTCAACGCTGAAGAATTGCACCCTGAAAATGTTTAATGCAGACCGATGGCTCGAAGCTCTTCACGCGTGAAACTACGATTGAAAAGCCATTTCCAAAACCCAAACGACGACCCGAAACGAACAGAAGGATGCTGCGGTTATCTGGATCAGCAGAGACCTCGTTCTAGAGAAATGGCCGTCCAAAGAAGAGAATCACATGCTGATGTGCTCGTTCTCAACCGAAGAAACCCAATGCCGAACCTTTCTCTAAAATCCTGAGACCCTCAGCTCGAAGCCGCAAAAACTCTCGGCGCGCTGAAATCCCAGCACCGAGTACGCACCCAGCATCCCACCGTCAGTGGTGCGCAGAGTATGAGTCCCATCCCTGCATGGGCAGCGAAATTTGCCACCTAGGCACGGTGGGGGTTGAGGCTTGCATATATAGCTGCCTACATTATGGAGCGTATGGAATGTGAGCAGCAATCCCCTCTGTTCAACCTTCTATTACCCGGATGATCGCATGCGATGTCCGACTTTGTGCTGTGGAAACAATACAACTCTTACCAAGGTAACGTAGTAACACCTTACCATCAAGTGAGAAGAAGGCTGTTCCAGCCCTGCTGTAACAGACCAAACAAAAACGAAACTCTCAGCAGCTATCTCCGTGTTGTTGCCATGTCCTGTTGAACTGAATGCCTTGTCCTCGATCCCTACGACCCCAAACTGCAAGACCTGGTTGGGGCTGCAGACTAACTCCAGGTTTTCCCGCATGGAGAGGAGTAGCAGCATAAGACCTCGCCGGGTGACGTCTGAGGGTTTAGGCCTCGGACCCTCGACCCCGACAGTAAGACCAGCGGGTGAGTGCAGAGTCCTTCTTGGGCTTCAGGACTTGGGTCTAGATGCGAGGCTCGAGATTGGCTTCGGGATTGCGTAAGATTGGGTTTACAGCTGAAGACCAAGCCCAGGTGACCTCGTGGATTGACCGCAAGAACCTTCTTCCTTGGCAAGACGAGCCTGTGCGGACCCACAAACCAAAACGTAAAGTTACCCTAAAGTTGAATTCAAATAGCGCTAAACTAGAGCTACACTCCCAGGCTCTCGCCTCTGAATGTGGCTTTCAAGTGGAAGGGTGGGTTTTGGGGCTGAGGAGTTGGAGGGCTGCCAAAGCAGTACAGAAGCAGATTCAATAACGATTCCGCGAAGATAGGACAAGCAATGTTGACAGCAACAGCAGCAAAATCTTTGATAGTTGAAGAGGCCATACCAGCAAGATCTGCAACAACAGCAACCGCAATGATGCCTCCAGCAAGCCTCCAACACCTTCAACAGCCCAAAACTGTAATGCGGCCGCCATGGTTTCCTTTTGATCTGAGAATGGCTCCAGCTGCCACTGTGGGCAGGAGGGCCTCAAGACATTGGGTTCCTTTGAGGGCTCATGTTAGGGATCTTTCAGGGAGAGGTTTTAGGGGTTCAGGGTACTTAGAGCACATGCTTAGAGCTAAAAGTTTGAGGGTTACGGTTTCGAAAGTTCGCTTCAGTCTTTGTAAGTAAGACTTAAGAAACTTGGGTACGTCAGGTGAGTGGGAAATCAAGAGAAGAGATTTAAGCTGAGTCGCACAACAAACATATCCCAAACTCTGGTCACAAGCATTGCCTGCGATTCCCCACCGTAAAGGGCTGGTGTGCAATATCAACACTCTCCAGAAAACCTGCGGCAGCCAGGGGTGCAAACCATGAGAACCGGCTTGTGGCAGTAATGGCACTTTGTCACGTGCTTTGTGAGCGCCTTAGAAGCAAGCTGCAGCCAGCTGCCTTCCTCCAGTCACTCCCCGGCCGCCCTCAACCTTTACACACCGTGTACGAATCAGCCTGGCTGTCTCTTGCGGCTTTGAAGGCGAGGAAATAGAAAAGCGCTTGCATCGGCCCATGATGATGCGTGGGACTACACTAGCTATCACTGCTCGCAGTAAGATTGCTACTACTGTTGATGTGACTACTAAAGTCCACTTTGGCACAGACGGCGAAAACAACTGGTCCTACTCCACCTCTTCCACTCCTGCCCTCCTCAAGGGTTTGGTGATCAGCACGAGCATCAGCATCAGCGGAAGCACTAGTGTTCCCTTTCGTTGAGTTGCCTGCTGCCGCTGTTGCACAATCGCAAACTGACATTCATGCAAAAGGTGCAAGAACGGGCCTCGATAACAAAGCGCACCATCTTCAGAACCCGTGCTGAATGGCCACGCAACTCCTCCACTTGTGCTTGTCGTTTCTCTTCCTACAATTTGGATCAGGATGGCGGGGATCCTGATAAGGGCAAGGATCGCTGCTCTGGCTGGCGTTTTCTCCGGGATTCTGGCTATGACTATTGCTTGTGCTACTCTCAGTTTACGAACATTCTGACAGCTGCAATTACGATCAGAGTTTATAGCATTCCTACGGGGTGTACCTTACTCATGATTGATAATTGCTCGTCGCATGAAAAAGTCGCCATCACACCGACTTAGCTTTTCGCAAGTACCTGATGCCCACTGCCTCCTACTCCCTACCCCCCTACAAACTGCGACCTCCGACCTACTGCCTACTTCCTCCCACCATGTGCCACGTGCCGCTTACTACTCACTGCATCTTACTTCCTACTTCTCATCGCTACTGCTCCTCCTCCTGCTGCTGCTGATGCAGATGCTGCTGCTGCTGGTACCGCTACGACTACTGCGGCGACAACATCTAATAAATCCACGACTGCAACGACTACGACTGCTAAGACTACGACTACTACGACTTCGACTACTACTGCCACTCCGACACCCACTCCCACTACTACTAATTTTCTACTTCTTCTACTACTACTACTACTACGACGACGACTACTACTACTGCGACCACCGAGGACGAGGACGAGGATGAGGACGAAGACGCGACTGCTTCATCATCGTGACCCTCCTCTTCTGCTTGACCAAATTCCGCAAGGAAGTGAGTTGGGGCCCGGATTCACAGCAACATGGCTGCTCGCATCAAACGAGCCAGGTCGCTACCAGTATCAGGTTAATATCAGGAACAATCACACCCATGGACCACAAGCAGACTGCATCTCGAGCCACTGTTACAACAACACCTTCCACATGCTCCAAAGACTCGAAGGTACGCCCTCTCTCCGCAACCGACACCTCCAGGGGCATGCAGGCCATGACCTGGCTGAACGTCGGGCTCAGAAGCTCGAAGCGCTGCCTAACCAAAGGTACAGGAAAGAAACTCCGTCATATTCAGCTGCCTGTGCTTCGTGCTTTGGAGCTTTGCACTGAAGTTGAACCCCAGCGACGGCCCCTCCTGGTGCCAAAGACTTGGCGGAGATGCAGCCTGCCATGTACATGATGCAATGCCACGACAAGACTTGTGGACAGTTGGAGTGTGACCGCGACATGCCAGTGCAGGCTTCTGGTGAAGTGGTTGAGTGTTTGACGGGGCTGTAAGCCGAAGTGGCTTGTCCTGGTAGTTGGCTGTCAGAGTTTCAGGTTTCCACTGTCAGGGCTTGAAGACGAGCGTTTGGGTTCATGTCTTCGTCGGTCACCAGGCCGAACGGCTCAAACCACCGAGCAACGAACAAATACCGAAACCGACAAGAGACCAAGCACCGCTCAGGCCTGCAACTGTTTCGCTGACTGGGACAGCAGCCCTTGGCCCGACAGGAGACCAACATTCCGATTGCTGTGTCCTTCTTCATTCGGCTGATTTCTCCAGAATCTAGCATGATCAGTCGTGTTATTGCTACGGCATTGCCGCTCCACTACTGCCACGTGATGTTTCTACCTGTACCACTACCATGTCACCATGACGAGTACGGCCTTGAGCCCAAGACGGACAAGCAGCCACTGGGGCGCCATCAATCGAAGACTCTCCCGCCGCTCCTGGAAAGTTGGTAGCTGGACTTTCGCAATGTAGAAGCCCTTAGAGCTCAGGATGAGGACGAATGAGATCCGGTCTGGAAGGTGACCGCTTGGATTGGCTGTGTTCTTCGCATGACAACAAACTCAGAACACTTCAACCTGGCCGTGCATCCCCGACATTCCGAAAGCTTTTGACGTGAATTACCCTGCAAGTTGACACATGTCGGAGTACAGCCACCTAGAGCTAAAGCCTGGGCCTCTTGAACCTCCAGCGCTCCTCCATCGCATGTGCGCAGGCTGCGCTGAGGTCCGCGACGCCTGTGGCACAGGGCTGCCCTTAACAGGGTGAAGATCAACCTTTGGGAAGCAAAGAGGCCAACTTGCCAAGAACGCAAGTCAACAGGTCGAGGTGTAGCCCGGTCATAAGTAGCCATGAATCGTGCCTTGAACAGGAAGCCGCCGCGGCTGTTGTATATGATGCAATGATGCCATTAACAGGAGGCCTTGTACAACCCTGTGCGACTCGAACAAGCAGCACTCCAAAAGACGGAACCAAACTGGCCCACCCAGCTTTATTTCTTAAGATTCTTAGGTTTGTTGATTTCGGCCTGAACCGATAGCCTATTGACCCTGCAATCAAGGCCCTGAAGGAAGATCCCCTAAACAAACGAGCAACCCCGTCTTAATGCTGCGCCAAAGCCCAATCTTTGTGGCCTGCTGCAACCAGAAACCATGCTGCTGTGGCCACTATCCTGACCTGGCTGTGAACGTTCGCTGGTTCAGAGCCTGCAACATCGAAAAACAAGCTTCTTGGATCTCGAGTTCAAGCCCTCGCTGCCAAGATGTGCGGAACGAATTGTGTCAGGACGTAGCGGGATGGCTTTGAATGCTTCAGACAGGTAGAGCCCGGGTTCCAATCTGAATGCTTGAGATCTTAAACCTGCAAAGCCCAAGTCTTGGGCTTCACTGCCCAAACCCCAAGCACTGCCACCTCCAAACGGAATCCTCCATCCGACCATCGCACCTCCACGCCCTCGAGCAGCTCATCACGGCGTCCCAAAATCCCAAGTGAAGCAATGACTGGCACCGCAAATGCCAGCACCTAGGCGTTTCGAGCTCGACAAGCCACGGGTTCATAGTTCATACCGTTGCCCTACGTCTCAACAACCGTGCCATTATGCCCACATGCGATCCTGGCCCAAACTATGGCCTCAGCTCCACATCCTAATACCACCAGATCCCATTTAACCTTCTTCTCTCCGATGCTAGCACCTGGAATGCCAGCAGACCTTCCTTCAGAACCAAACCCAAACAGATGCCCAGTGCTCAGAACCTGGTACAGAAAGCCGAACCGTTACAGCAAGCTCCAAAAAAACCTGGCTATGGCCTCTACACCAAGCATCTACTTGTTGGAGGTGCCGATAAGACAGTAGGAGCAAAAGACTGACGAGCGTGCGCATGTTATGTCAATCAGATGCGGCTACGGGAGGTCTGTGGCTGCTAGTGGGAGGCCCTCACGTCTACCAACTCGAGATGCAATAGGCCTGAAACAACTGGGTCAAACGGAGTGGAACCTAGCAATCCACTCCAGAAAACTGTAGGCAGGCGACATCCCTTTTCATCGTATTCAGGAATACACCATTCAGATTTGCTGCCAATGCCAGGAAGCACAGGATGGGTGATGGCGTGGCAAACATCGTGATAAGGGCAACCATGTCGTGTAGGCCACTCATATGAGCAAGCCAGCCATCTCTGATAGTCCTCTCTGGCGAACTCTACGACAAGGCTTGGTACCCAGAGAGGTTGGGAGCCTGCCTGCAATTCTGTCAGATCCAGCCCCAAGCATCAACTGACCCAATTCTCTGCATGATAAGCAGCTGCTGCGGTGAGCGCTACGAGAAGCCGGCCACGCAGCCTCAGTGGTGTTAAGCTTATAAGCGTTTCAGGATTCGCGAGTTAAGGCCTTGCTTTGCTTGTTCAGGGTTGGGTTGTAGTGGGTTGGATTTGTACTTAGGTTAAAGGGTTCGCGGGTTGTTGGGGGTTTCTGAGCGTAAAGTGGTCCAAAAGCAAGCCGGGCAGGTAAAGCCGAGCCACAGCGTGGCCAGGAAGGCACTCAGTGGGCCAAAAACAAGGAGTGGAAGATCCTGGGCATGAGGGATGTGGACGGTGGGTTAGGGCTCAGGATGGAGAGTGGTGTGTTGAAGACTGCTGGCTTCGGATCTTACGGTCTTAACATATGTTGACCTTCCCTCTTCGGAAGGGTGAGGATAGGTGACAGGTTGCTAATGCTCTGCAGCACACATTCTCTAAGAGGAGGAACACGATTCAGCGCACTTTGATGATCTCCATAATTGACACTTCCAGTGTTTCTGTACGGTCCTACCAAAACCACATCGAGGCCGGGCTCCGTGCCTCGCTCATGCTCCTACGCAGCTCGTTGGCTTGGATCTGCGGAAGATTGTCGGCCTGCACCAGCACACGCCCGAGTTTCGGAGTTAAAATTTCCTGGTCCCGAGCTGCCCTGCGCATACAAGCCGAATGTGTGATTCACCTGAAGAGTTCGCCCAGTTGCTGCCCATACACAGGCTCAAGACGCCCCCGGAAAAAACGCTTGATACAGCTCTGCGGCACCTCTAAGTACACTCTCAAGTCGTCCTGCTCCTCCCTCGCCACACCTGCCCCGCAAAATCGCAGTCGCAAAGTATCGGAACTTCTCGCAAATTATCAACACTTCAACATGGACTCGTTTAGACCTGACAGCGTCTGACAGCGAGCTCGGGGGACTTCTTGGATTCGGGCTCAGAACGCCGAGGTCCAAGAGCAGGGGCTCGACCTGGCCAGAGCCAAGCCAGGTCTCGGGATCCAAAGTTGTGGCAACAGCTTGGGTTTTGAATCAGTTTCTATTCAGCGCCCATCTTCTGCAGAGGCACTCCACTAAGAACTGTTTAAGGACATCTCCACAAGCTGCCCAACGGCTCGTAACTGACGAACAGCAGTCCGAAGCTCGGGAGGTGCAGCTTAAACCAGTGACGCTTTGGACTGCAGCAAGAGCAAGAGTGTCATCTCCCCTCTTCTTCCTGCACGAAACCGGACCCCGAATTCCCGCCCGCGTAGCCGGCAAGCATTCCGCCCAACACCTCTCACCTCTTCGAGGATGAGCTCTGCCCAGCTCGCAGCTGCGGAATCCACGCGCAGAGCGAAAGCAAAGCTAGAACCTCGGATTTGGGATTCCGCTGTGGTGGGTTTTTCAATTTTCAGCGCTCAGGGCTTCCAGGTTCACAGCAGATGTGCGCGCAGCATGCTGCTCTGCAGAGATTGCCACTTGCTGACGGCATAAATGCTTTCATGCCATCGAATGACTATGCTGTTGCAACCGGTGCTGCTTCCCAAAACTATGCACCATATTTCGCTGACGGCCACCCCACTCAGGTCTTCTTGCCCATCCTGTTGTTCCGTCTCTTCTAGGTTTAGCACATCTATGACCACTGCATCCCCGCTAAAAAGCAAATTTCGGCTTTCTGCAGCTTTTGGTTCTGCTTCTCCGTTGACTATGTTGTCAATGATGTGCACCGGTAATGGCGGACCCCGTCAGCTCTGAGTTGAAGAGCTGTGCTGTTCGTGAGTTTCCACACGAGGTCTTGTTTACGTACTGGTAGTGGAGGATGTTCTCTGTACTTTCTTCTTCTTTGTTGGGTTCATCTGGGGGGTATCAGGCGAAGGCGTGGAGGAGGAGGAGGAGGAGGAGGAGGCGGAGGAACTTTCCTGCAACGCAGCCGGTCGGTCTTGTCCGGGTAGTACAGTACAGGATCTTGCTGGATGTTGCCGTTGGACGTCCGGGAGCTGGAAGAGGAGGGTGGAGCTTGTTGTCGTTGTGCTTGGCGTTGGTGAGGTGGATGCAGATAAGGATTGGCTGCCATGCGGCGTGCGTGATCTTCAGCAGCGGCGTTGGCTGCTAGTTTCATGGAGGCCAACGTCAGGTTGTTGTAGAAGATGTGCATGGGAAGCAGGGGCAGGCAGCCAAAGTGGATCCAGATGCGATGACCGCGCCTGCTGTGTTTCTGGTGTCTAGCATTCAGAGCGTGCGCGAATTTAGCTCGGTCCTCAGCTGCAGAGGCAGGTCGAACTGCCGGAGGCTTCTCTTGCTGTTGGATCCATGGCAAGGCTTGTCGCCAGGGCAACCACTGGGGCTTATCGCCCCGCTGCATCTGTCCCCAAAGCCTCTTCACGTCTGACTTGCGGGCTTTATTCTTTGACTCGTTGGCTGCCTTGGCCCGCTTGCCTTCTCTTAGGGGTTGCTCCCTCTGCATCCTCTCGGTGTGGAGCCGCTGGTAAGGGACCGGGATCATCCCCGTCAGAAATATCACTGTCGCATTCGTCGTCATCTGCAAGTAGGTCATTCGGAGGCTCCTGGGCATCGGAAGAGGTCACAGGGAGCTCTGCTCCATAGCCGTGGTCTTGGTCTCCATGTTGTGGGGATGCATCTTGTGCATCATGTTCGGCTGGTTGTAGATCAAGAGGGGAAACTGCTTGCTGTGGATCAAGAGAGCAAGCTTCTTCTGCGTTGCATGCGAGCTCGGAAGCGACGTCGGACTCAGTCGGGATGGTCGCGGGATTCAGGTCGTCCCCGACGGAGTCATGGTCCAGAGGAGCTTCTGTAGGTGCCACCGTTTCTGCATCACTCATCGGGGTGGAGGCGACTTGGGCGGCTTGCAGAGATCTTGCCCTTACGGGCGCCCTTGCTTGAGGGTCCAGTCCAAAGAGTTTTGTTTCGCCATGGATGCGGAGGTAGTAGGGGACCTTCGCCTACATAGAGGTGCGCTAGGGCATTCCATGGATCGCGCGGGGACAGCTGTGCTTGCGCCCGCATTGATGATTGGGGTGGTAGTGCATCACATTCGGAGTGGGGCTGTTGCTGTGGTGAGGACTGAAGTGGCTGCATTGGTGATTGGGGCTCTCTCGCTCTCTCTCTCTTCTTCAGCACAGACAAGGGAAGACACTCGGCCCTCCCCGCGCCTGGGCGTGCACTGGTCTCTTCGTCCGGGTGTGAACACGCAATCAGATGAGGCTGGATGTCCCCACAACTCTGGAAACCTTGCCCTACTAGCCTAAGTACCCCCAGCCTCGTCTGGCCTTCGGCCACCGGTTCTGGTGCGCGCTCTGGCAGCTTATTGCCGCTTGCGCCACCGGGCTGTTCTGTGCCCCTATTCCAACGCAAACTCTCTCTCTCTCTCCCATTCTCTCTCTTGCTGTGTGAGCTGTGAAACACCACCTCGCCCTTGCACTCCGGACTGCCAGGCGAAGCTCAAGACATCTCACAACTTCATTCCGAGTCCTGGACAAATCCAAACCACAAGACCCGAACCCACAGCGCACGAGCCCACCACCCTGAACCCTAAACCCTGAATCACGAAGCCCCTAACCTTTAAAACTTTAAGCCCGCAATGTTATTGGTTGCCTGGGAGCGAAAAGCGAAGTAGCTGTGCATGCCGAACTCGTCCTTTAAAAACTTGAGACATGAAGACACTGAAGCAGCTTTTTGGGTTTTTGTGGTTTGGGGATCTAGTGCTTCAGTTAGGGTTTAGGATCTTGGGGTCTGGAGTTGGACGCTTCCGGAAACATTTCTGTGCTTAGGAATATGGACGAATATTTAGAATGGGAGTGTTCAAGTTCCGGCTCGTCCCTAAAGCTCAATCAGGTCACACCGTGCTGAAGGTCTGGTCGGGGCCCAGACTTTCGGCAACCATCGATCCAGTGTGCCCGGCGCCTGCTCCTCGTGGTTTTGAGCAGCGCTGAAGTACAGAAACTTGACGATACTTCGCAGCGCTGGTGCCTCCATGATCCTGGCCAGCGTCTCCATCTTGATCGACGCCTGGCCACGACTCAGATGGGCGGGTGTGCTCTGGCCCGGGAATCCAACATTGGGAACAGGCCTAAACAGGATAATCTCCGAAGCCTCACTCCATGAGGTACCTTTCTAGAGTAGGACAGGACTGCAGCCGGCAGGATTTCGGATAAGATCCACAGCAACACAGAATTCGTGCAGACATATACTTTTTGTGTCCCCACACACACAGAGACTGTCCATTCACCGGTGCCTTTTCTCGATTGATTATTGAATTGTAGTTTGTATTTCTAATCCTATATCTGCATTATAATAGGTGTGTATAGGTATATAGACACAAATGTATGTGTATATATATATTACGGATATACACACACATACATGTGTGCGTATATATATATATATACACATGTGTGTATATATATATATGTTTCTCTATATTTATATTATATTTATATGTACATGTACGTACATGTATGTACAAGGATGTACATGTATGTACATGTATGTACATGTATGTACATGTATGTACATGTACGTACATGCAGGTACATGTATGTACATGTATGCACATGTATGCACATTTATTTATGTATGTACATGTACGTACGTACATACATGTATGTATGTATGTGTGTATGTATGATGTATGTATGTATGTATGTATGCATATTGACTATTCATTTACATTCATATTTATATTAAAATTTGTATTTATGGTATTCTACAACTGCATGCAGAGACACATGTGAATATGTGTGGATATATATATATACATATATATATATATACATACATACATACATATATCATATATACATTCCAGCTTGGTCTAGACCTA
>CAJNJA010008960.1:0-15107 GCA_905231915.1 Symbiodinium necroappetens | reverse complement strand
AGAGAGAGAGAGGGAGGGAGACAGAGACGGACAGACAGACAGACAGACTGACTGACAGACAGAGACAGGCCGCGCCCGAGCACTCTCCATTAAGGCCGGTGCAGGCTGCGATGAGATCCTGGCTTGGAATTAGTTTTCGCTGCACGGCAGCACCCAGGCCATCCTTCGCCTCACGCAGCCTCGCACATCCGAGACTCACTGCGTGGGTTTAGAGTTTAGGGTTTAGGGTTTGATTCCGAGGTTGCCGCCCTCCCGGAAGGGGGTCAAGCTTTAACTCTGCTTTCGCAGCAACAGACTGTCAACAGACTGTGTTCAGGCCAGGAGCTGGTCCAGACCACCCTCTGCGCACTGGACGGCCACCGACACGAGGCGTGCGACGCCTTCATCGAAGGTGCTGCCATGCTTGTCGAAGACCATCAAATACTAGCAGCAGCGGCAGCAGCAGCAGCAGCAGCAGCGGGCTGGCTGGTCCAAGATTATTTCAACTCACGTGCATGCGGCCTTCGTTGCCTCCCGATTGGCGCAGCTTCAACAGGCCGTCCAAGAGAGGCACCTCAAGTAGAAATTCGCACATGCCGGAGAATCTCTTGTCTCCCTGTCTGTGATGGCTCCGAGCCCCTGATGCCTGCCCGACCCTCCCGCCTGGCCGTCCCTATCTCGAGCTCGGAGGTCGGCGCGAGCACAGAGAAGGGCCCACATCGCCCGCTCGTGGCCCTGCGCCATGGCTTCGTGCAGGGGCGTCCGGAGCGTCTTGGGCTCCCTGTGGTTCACGTCCGCGCGGAAGGCCAAGAAGACGCTCACCAGGTGCGCGTTCCCCGCTTTCGCAGCCTCGAAATCGAGTCGCGTGCAGGAAGCGGAGGCGGCACAACAAAGCGTAGAAGCACCCCACTGTAGGCTACCCCCCGGCTTCGGAGGATTCCCGTCTAGAGCAAGAGCAGGGGCAGTCCTTGTGGAGGAGGCCCTTCTTATCGTCATTCAGCATGTCCTGGTTTTGGGAGCTTCGGGACCTTCCTCTGATCTTTGTGCAGGATGTCGAAAACAACTCTCAGAAGAAGTCTCAGATGCCCTCGACACCAAACTCACAACTCTCCCAACTCCACTAGGCAGAAGCAAGCACGATCCTGGAGTTCGGTGTCGGCATTGGGGCCCAGATTCTCCTTCGAAGGAGCGGCTGTCACGCGGATTCGGGAGAGAGAGAAGTACCAGTAAGAGGGCTTCGAGCTTCTAAAAGCTGCAAGCTCAAAGCGTCATTGTGCCCCAGACGTTGTCACCCTTTGCCCGAAATTCCGGTCCTTGCCCCACTGCAGGATGTTGCGGCACCTCTCCACTGCATCCGGCTCCACAACCGCTGCCATGACCTTCTTTGAGATGCAGCAGCTTCTCTCTAACTGTCCACTGCAATCTACCTGGTAGAGCTCGCAGTAGCCTTTCCATGAAATCGGCCCCTTTCCCCCCCCAAAGCTCGAAGTCTAAACCCTCTCAGACTCAAAGCACCCCGGCCGAGGCTCCTCCCGGGAGACCTCGAAGGACCGGTGCCCCGCGCTCTGCTTCACGTGCAGCATCCACTTCGTGTTCAGCCTCAAAAAGGGCACCGGGCTCCAAAAATGCCAGAAGCTCTAAGGGCCCGGCACGGGCGCAGAGGGCCACATGGCAGGCGAAGGTTTCGAAGCTTTGAGATTTCTTTGGTCTCAAAAATGACCCGAAGGAAGCAGGTGCCGGCTCAGGCGAGAGGCTGCAGCTCGCAGACCATTTCTTGGATGCGAAGGCTTAGCTGAAGGTCCTTGGATGGGGGGCCACATTAAGGCTCTCCTTTTTTCAATTGCACTTGCAGCAAATGGACGGAATCTCCGCCAAGGACGATCGCTGCAGGGGGAGGATGGGCTCTGCTGCGACACGGAAGCCAAGCGTCACGATACCCTCCGTCGAGCGGGTTCATATAACGATCGTTGCACTCGATGATGTCGATCTCCTCGTCTTCGTGGATTGCTTGGAGACCTTTGTACCTCGAGGCGCTGCCGACGTCCGAACCATCGAGCACATGCTTTTTACAGCTGTGGGTGTGCAAGCATGTGCAAGCTTTCCCTTTTCCAAGGCCCCCACATGTCGTCCAAATTTTGATAGACGATGGTGTCCCGCACGATGTCCGTCAATCTGTGCCACGAGATTTCACCATTCTTGTCCTGCAGGCGAGCACAGTGCTCTGCACGCAGCTGTCAGGCCCGCTTCGAGTCTCTCCCTCTGGGCATCATCGCTCCGCTCCCTGCAGAGAGAAACACAAAAAATCGCCAACAAAGAAGGCCACGAGATGCCATCATATATGGGAGCCTTCTGCCGGTGTCCTTGTACTTGAACTGCGCCTTGTCTTGGCACCTCTGCATGCCTTTCAGGGGCGGCTCCACGTTGCGACCACCGGTGCGCTCTGCCACAGCCCGCACTTTGGCGAAGAAGATCGGGGCCTTCTCCTCTTGCACAGCATCGGCAAGAGAAGCGAAGGAGAGCAGGGAAGAAAAAAAAAAAAGAAGCGCGTTCGCGACTGCTGGTTCAGCGAGCAGCCAG
Source organism: Symbiodinium necroappetens (assembly GCA_905231915.1). Lineage (NCBI taxonomy): Eukaryota > Dinophyceae > Suessiales > Symbiodiniaceae > Symbiodinium > Symbiodinium necroappetens. The sequence goes on along the minus strand of CAJNJA010008960.1, from coordinate 12,551 downwards.
ACAACACGAGGAAAACTGCAGCAGGTACTTGAGAGTCTGACAAAAAAGCTGATGTTTGAATGTACGGGTCGTCCTTGCAGAACGCATAGAGCTCCTCCAGTGTGTTTTGATACCTCAAAGCAGCACACTGCCACGCGTCAGGAACATCAGAGAGGCACTTTCGGCAGTCCAGTCCGGAAGAAGCTCTCTGCGGACGGAGCTGCGGCTGATAGTTCATCTTCGTGGAAAAGGAGCGCCGCTTCTGCCAGTCCTTGCTCATCATCTCCACAAGCTCCTTCAGCACAGGCTTGCTGCTGGGAGCTGGGGAGAACATCATGAGTCATGAGAACACTGAAGTTATGTCGGCTGCCCGACACATGCAGGGCATTCATGTCAGTGTGTGGCACTGGCAGACGCGCTTAGACCCGGGAGGTTGCAAGGGTATGTTGTGCCGGTCTTGAGAGGACGCAAGGGGTGCATGGCCTTGTTGGGCTCGTACTTCTCCTTGAGCTCCTTGCTGAAGGCCTCGGGTCGCGCACGGAAGTCTTCGAGGAAGAGGGCAGCTGTGTTGTAGAGGCGATGCTCTGATTGAATAGGGCCACAAAGGGGAAACAAAGTCTACGAAGGCGCAGTGGCCGCTACCACCCACTGGTCCGAACTCCAACCAAGACTCACTACAGCACCTCAAGCCCTCTGCCTTTCAATGCAATTAGAAGGTCACATGGTGATGCTGCGGCTGCAAAAGGCCCTTTTGCAATCCGACGGGATGCAAGGTGAGAAGACACGATGCAAACTCAGATGAGATGGACAGCAAGGCAACATCAGGACGCAGGAAAAGTGTTTCGAGCCGACCTGCTGATACAATGACTGTACACACAAGACAGACTCCGACACAGAGTGAACCGAGGACCCGGTCCTCGTAGTTGTCCAGTCGCGTCTTCCCTCCAGACAGGTCCTGAGCCGTGCGAGCCAAAGTCTTGCAATGCGTCGTTCGCCATGCACGCTCCCGCAAACAGAGAGATCCCGGTTTGGCGCATCCCAGGTGCCCTCCGACTCTATCAACTCTAGCCACATTTGGTTGTTGATTTCTTGCGCTCTCCTGTGCAAGAGCCCTGCTTCAGCACACGCAGACACACAGGTGATAAATTCTCCGAAGGCCCTATGGACGCCGCAGACTCGCATGCAAGTCTGAACTCTAATCTCCAGCATCTCATTGTGGGCCCAAGGCACCAGCGCCGAGGCGTAGTTCGTGGGCATCGTCGCCGGGTCGACTTCTTCATCGTCCTCCCTGCGGAGCGCTGTGCTTTCGGAAGCGCTGGGAAGAGGAGGCCCATGCAAAACCCTAAACCCTCGGGGGGCCGAAGGCTCTTTGCCCACCAAGGCTTCCCCCCCCCCCCCCCCCCCCTCTTCGGCTTTTGCTTCTGGGCTTCTTCCGGCTGCACCTGCTGCTCGAGCCGCGACAAGCGGCGCTCCAGTTGGGCCATCCCTTCGCCTTTCGTGAGCTTTGCTGTTGCAAGTGGCTATATACGCATAGAGTTGCTGGAGGGGCTCTTGACTCTACAAACTTGATCTCTGGGGCAACCTGGTCTGGCTGATGCGGGGGAAGGACTTGGATGATTGGCGGACTTGCGAAAGATCATGACTATACGAGAGCAATAATGGTTTCACCAAAATGGTTATGAAATTAAGTGGGTGCATTGGTTTTGCGCACAACTCCGATTGAACTGTGGTATCCTGCGCTTGGTATACTTGCTAACTTCTCCGATGCTCCACGTAGAGCTTTTGTGCAAGCTGTGCGAAATTATCTGCCTTAAGGGCGAAACCTTTTCCGGGCAAGAGCCACTGACCCCACCAGACTCCACAGGCATCCCCTTTACATGCTGCAGCGCTCAGGTTTTAGTGCCCGCCTCCTTCGGGCGTTGCGGCGGCGGCGGCGCCAGACTTCAGCCTCTGAAGCTTTGCGGACAACATGGCGATGGCGGCCCCCATCTTGCAGAGCAGCGCCGTGGTCTCAGTCAGCGAAAAAGCTCCAATTCTAAAACCAAGGCCATCTAGGCCAACATCTTGATACATCTTGCGGAACCCGACAGAATGCGATTTGCAGCCCGGTTGCATGGCCGTTGATGGCCAGGAGCCATTCCCGCCTCTCCTCCTCCGTTGCCGCCGCCAGGCGCAGGTGCGTCAACGTCGGCTCCGCCTGCACGAAGTTCGACACTTCGAACGCGTAGCCCTCGGACTCCGGCGGGAGCTTCTCGTGCTCCGGCTTGGCGGAGCCGGTGGCTCCCAGCATGAGCCGGGCTTGGCGCTCGCCCGAGGCCTCGCCGAAGGTCTCGAGAATGCCGGGGCCGAGCAAAACGAGCACCTTCTCCCAGGTGTCCGTGCGGGGCTGGTACTGCCACAGCTGGCTGCGCTTGAAGGGCGCTTGCATCTGCGGCAGGCCGGTCATTGCAAAAGGCAAGTCGAAGTCCTGATGGGAAATCGAACCAGTGAAGCTTAAAGCAACCGATCCACGATCCTGCATGAAAGATCTTGGGTTGCACGTGTCATGGCATGACACCCATGCACCAATTAATTATTACACGCTTTCCGTCGTCGGTCCTGCATGCAGGTGCCGCCGCAGTCCTGCAGAGGCTTTCAAGCTCCAGTGATTTCCCACGAACCCCGAAACACATCAAAGGAATGCAAGAAGCTATGCGAGCACTGCAAGAGGCAAAGAAAACCGCGGCTTCTGCTGGACCCCCAAAAACATGCCTCGGCCATTGTGCCGCCGTGGGAATCCGACAGGTCCTGCGCCGTAGCTTCAAGGGGCTTCCGATGAATTTTGGCTAGTAGGCTTTGCTATGTTTCGGAGGCTCCAGATAAAACCCACCCATACCTCCCAAAAACACACAAACAAAACCCCCCCGACTTGCGCTGCCCACGCCCAACGGCCTTGGCGCCCTCGCCGCGCGAAGCCGCTGAAAGCTGGCCTTCCAGGGCCGAAAGCTCCTGCGCTGGGCTCGGCTTCCGCTCCGGCGACAAAAACCGACGCACGCGGCTGCAAAAAAAAACCGCTTTCTTGGAAGAGCCGACCCCCCCCTTCCTGAAGCGAAAGGCTACTAACCACGTAAAAGAAGGCAATCGAAGCTGTGAAGACGCCGAAAGAAGAAGAGACGTGGACCCGCGAGAGAAGAAGTCTCGCAGAGTTTCCCGGAAAGGCGGCTCCTGCTTCAGGGCTTCGTTGCGGCGGCGCAAGGACATCTGCACGGGCTGCTCCGGGGCGCGCTGGCGGAGCCAGTGGACCATGAAGCCTTCCGGATCCTGGCGGAAGAGATGCGCAAGAGCTCTCTGATGAGAGCGCTCTGTCTGCTGGCTTTGGGCCGCCGGTCATGGAGATCTGCAACTACATGGCGCGGGCTACTGGCAATGCGCATGGGCAGTTGACAGAATAAGAAGTTCAACCCGCCTCGGGCAAGATCGGCAGCATGTCCGTGGCCAGGTCCGTCGTCAGCGGCTGTATCACCGCCTTCAGGTAGGACTCCACGGACTCTGATGCCATGGCCCCAAAGGCTCGAAGACTCGAAAGGCGGAGAGGCGTGGGAGGACACCGTCGGAGGAGCTCTCGAGCAAGAATGCCAAGCACATGACAGCGCCTCCAAGCATGCTCGATACAACCGCAGCGCTCACAGAAGACTATTCTGATGATTCTGCTTCTTAGTATACTGTTTCTCTTTCGATAGCACCACTGTTCTTACCATCCCTACACCCTTATGGATCCCTTCAAAGGACGCCGTAAAGGAACCCGTTAGAGGAAGGACCCTAATACCAAGAGCGTGGGGCGCTTGGCAGAGCCCTTTTCCTGCTCCGCAGGCGGGCGCTGCGCTTGGCGTCCGGGCCGCTGCTTCGGAGCGAGGACCGCCGCTGTCAAAGAGAACTCCTCGCTGCAATTACGTTCGCCTGACTTTGATACTGTTGATGATATATAAACCCTGCAGTTACCCTGTAAGGACTCTAAACTCTGGGAATGATGGTCTAGTCCTCGTTATATGAGTAATGCAGGTATGAATAATGCAGGATTCAGATCATAGCTCGCATTTTCCATCAGCGACGGTCCTTCCAGCGCCGCTAAGAACCGGCTCTTTGCAAGAGCATGGTCTGCTCTGTGGAGCTCGCTGGCCCGGATACTTACTGGGATCTTGTTAAGGAACTTAATTTATTAGGCTATCATCACAAAGATCTATAGCAAAAGAAATAGGGTTTCTATATAATGGTAACTGAAAAATAATTCCTTAACAAGAACTCAGACTATGAGTCTGCAGTGAGATGCAGGCGGCTGTACTCTCAGGTCTTGCGGTGAGCTTGGAGGGAGCTTCAAATCACAAAAGGGAGAAGCCAGACCTCGCACCACCGCGCTGGGAGTGAGGGCAGGAGACTCCCTCAGACCTCTTGCAGTTCGCCAGTTCTCCAACTCGCGGCATTCCTCCTTTGCGAGCTTTCGGGGTTAGAAAAAGCAACACACCGGAGGAGCCGTCTTGCGCTTGCTGCCTGCCTTTGAAGCAGATAGGCAAAAGCTATGGGATCTCATGTGACAGACGGAGCTCGTTGGCCCGCTTCAGCTTGCTGTGAGATGCTGGCAGCCTCAAATTCGACTTGGCTCTTCGCCTCCACAGACTTGCTGATACACCGAAAAAAGGATCTTGCAATAAGATCTGCCATGTCTCGCCCAGTGCTTAAAAGGCTTAGGCTACGAGTTTCAGAGAACAGAAGAGAAGCTCCTGGAGCTGGTCATAAGCTCATGGAGCCTTGCGTGCTGCCTCCCTTTTGACGAAGATGTGCAACAGCTATGGGATCTACTCGGATGCGACACCAAGGGTGGCCCTGGACACGGCCTTGCTCGTCTCACGCAATGACGGGCAGCGAAACATCGATGGATGCGCAGGCGGAGCCTGCATTGCACGGGCGGGTTCCAGGGTTCCTCGGGCTGCAAAGCTTGAGAACAGATTAACTAACAATCATGATCTTCTTCTCCATCTTCATAGCAGTGGTGACAATAACAACACAAACCAACAACAGTTAATACTACTTCTTATAAGAATAAGAAGAGGTGGAGGCCACCACTACTGCGCCAGTATTCGGCTGGGTCGGGTGCGCTGGTGCCTTTACCGGAGCTTCGTTTCCAGAGCTGCTTTCGACATCTCGGGTCAGGTCCGTGGAGCCTCCATTTTGGCAACATCCTGCCACTCCCCAGCCCTCACGTCACCGAGACTGCGGCCTTTTACACCGAAGCTCGAAAGACATGACCGAGAAACACTACGACCGACAAGTTCCCTTCGCATGCCGGAAGCCCTGCCTTCGCGGCAGTCGCAGTGGCTCAGGGCCTCACTTCGCCTGCGCGACTCAAACTCTGAAGCTGTGCGTATCGATTCAAGGCTTGGAAAAGGAGAGGGTATTTTTTGGTGGTCGTTTTTGTTGAGTGTCTCTTTCTTTTCTTGTTGGCAGTGTTCTTGGTTTTCCAAGAGAAAACACTATGTTACTATGTTCCTAACTTTTTCGACGGAATTCCTGCTGTTTCCCTAGTTTTTCTGAAAGCGAACTATATTCCCTACATCTTGGATGGATTCGTGCCGTATTCGTAGGTTTACCTAGGAAACCTCTGTTCCTTCTATATTTTTGAAGGAAGGAAGGAAGGAAGGAAGGAAGGAAGGAAGGAAGGAAGGAAGGAAGGAAGGCGAGACCAGACGCCTCGAGTCCTCGAGCCGTAAATACCCTAAACGCTGCGTCCTACCCAACACCCTGAAAAAGAACCCTCAATTTCACGGGGGACGTCCGCGTTACAAACTTACAGTGTCCTTAAAGTCACGACGCCACAATACGGAGATACAGCAATTTCAGGGTGGACCTTCGAGTTACAAACTCATACTGTCACTAAAAAGTTAAAACTCACTAAAATTCACAACGCCTACAACATGAAGGGGCAGAAATTTCAGCGTGGACGTTCGCGTTACAAACTTGTAGTGTCTTTAACGTGCACAACGCATAAAGACACAGCAATCTCAGTATAGTGTCCGTATAGTTCACAAGCCTACAATACAGATAAACATAAAGTTCAGGTGTATGTTGGCATTACACTTATGATCTCCTTAAAGTTCTCAACGCCTACAGAACACAAATGCCGAAAATTCAGGCTGAACGTTGGCTTTACAAATATAGTGTCTTTCTGGTTCACAACGCCTACTAAGCCTACTACAAGACAAAGATACAGATAGTTCAGGGTGGACTTTCGCGTTACCTTAACTTCTACAGTCCGTATAGTTCGCAACGCCTACAATACAAAGAAACAGAAGTTGAAGGGTGGACATTCGCGTTACAACTTGTGGTGTCCTTATAAAGTTCACAATGCCCACAATACAAAGATGCAGAAATTGAAGGGTGGACGTTCGCGTTACAAACTTGTAATGTCCTTAAACTTCACAACGACTACAATACAAAGATACACACATTTCACGGTCTACCTTCGCGCTACAACCTTGTATTGCCCGTATAGTTCACAATGTCTACGGTTCAAAGATACAAAATTTCAGGGTGGACGTTCGCGTTACAAACATATGGCGTGCTGATATGTCACAGGGCCTACAATACAAAGATGCAGAAATTGAAGGGTGAACGTTCGCGTTACAAACTTGTTTTGTCTTTAAAGTTCACGACACGTCCTTAAAGTTCACGACACCACAAGGCAGAGGTACAGAAAATTCTGGATGGACCGTCGCGTTGCAAACTCATGGTGTCCTTATAAAGTTCACAACGCTTACAATAGAAAGATGCAGAGATTTCAGGCTGGAAGTTGCGCGACAAACTTGTAGTGTCCCTTGTACGTGCACAACGCCTACAATAGGAAGTCACATAGCTTTCAGGGTGGATCGCGTTACAAACGTATAAAGCGCGTACAGTTCACAATGCCTACAATACAAAGATACAGAAATTTCAGGGTGGACGTTCGCGTTACAAACTTGTAGTGTCATATCATAAAAGTTCACAATGCCCACAATACAAAGATTCACAAATTTCAGGATGGGCGTTCGCGTTACAAAAATATAGTGTCCGCAAAGTTCACAACGTTTTCCGTACAAAGATTCATGTACAGAAATTGAAAGGTGGACGTTCGCGTTACAAACACAAAGCTTCCGTAAAGTTCACAACGCCTACAATACAACGATACAGAAATTGATGGACGTTCGCGTTACAAACTTGTCTGTTTTGTCCTTAAAATTCACAACGCCTCCAATACAGAGATACAGAATTTTGAGGGTGGACCTTCGCGTTACAAACTCATAGTGTCCTTGATGTTCACAATGCTTACGTACAAAGACACAGAAATTCCAGGGTGGACGTTCTCGCTACAAGCCTATAGTGTCCTGAAAGTACACAACGTCTACAATCCAAAGATACAAAAATTTTGGGGTGGACGTTCGCGATACAAACTCGTAGTGTCCTTAAAATCCACAACACCTGCAACACAAAGATACAGAATTTTCAGTGTGGACGTTCGCGTTACAAGCTTGTAATGTCCTCAAAGTTCACAACGCCACAATACAGAGATTTTTTTCAGGGTGGACCTTCTCGTTGCAAACTCATGGTGTCGTTAAAGTTCACAACGCTTACAATACCAGGATCAGAATTTTCAGGGTCGACGTTCCCTTTACAAACTTGTAGTGTCTTTGCAGTTCACAACGCCTACAGTAGGAAGACTCAGAACTTTCAGGGAGGACATTCGCCTTACAAACTTATAGTGTCCGTATAGTTCACAACGCCTGCAATACAGAATACAGACACGTACAGAATTTTCAGGCTGGACGTTCGCGTTACAAACATATAAAGTCGTTACAGTTCACAACGTTTACAAGACAAAGTACAAAAAAATAGGGTGGACATTCGCGTTACAAACTTGTACCGTGCCTAAAGTTGACAACGCCTGCAATACAAAGATACACAAATTTTGGGGTGGACGTTCGCGTTACAAACTCGTAGTCTTGTCCTGAAAACCCACAACACCTGCAATACAAAGATACAGAAATTTCAGGGTGGATGTTCGCACTACAAACTTGTAGTGTCCTTCAATTTCACAAGGCCTGCGATACAAAGATACAGAAATTGAAGGGTGGACGCTAGCGTTACGAACTCAGTTCACATTGCCTACAATACAAAGATACACATACATTTCATGGCCTACCTTCAGGTTACAAACTTGTAGTGTCCGTACAAAGGTACAGAAACTGAAGGGTGGACGCTCGCCTTTCAAGTTAACGTGTCCTGAAAGCTTCACGACGCATGCCATTCCAAGATACAGAAACCGAAGGGTTGGCGTTCGCGTCACAAACGCGTAAGGTCCTTAAAGATCACGACTCCTGCAATACAAAGATACAGAATTTTCAGCGTGGACGTTCGCGTTACAAACATATATCTTCCAAAGTTCCGTTCATATGTTTTCCTTCGGAAAGCCCTAGGGAACCGTGTTTTCCCTCCGACTTACCAGGGCAAAGTAGGTTGTAAATGGCAGGAAATCCGTCCAAGATGCAAGTGTTTTCCAAAAGAAAACCAAGAAATTTACAAAAACAAAACAAAAAATGAACCAAAAAAACACACACCCCTCGAAAAATCTAAATTCGTCCCACCCCGTCGAACAGAGAGAGAGAGAGAGAGNNGAGCTTGATAGTCCGCGGTTTCGCCCAATGCTTCAAGCTTCGGCTTGGAGGTTCAGACAAGGAATCCCCAGCTCTTGCCCAAAAATCCATGTTTTCGGCTTCTGCGGTGCCCTTTTGGGGGGCTTTCTAAAGCTGGGGGAGAGCGAAGGGCGAAGGCCCATGGGGAGCGCCCTCCTTTGAGGCTTTTTTGGGGCGATGCAGACATCCCAGAAACATCCTCCAGGTGTCTTGACGAGTTCAGGGTTTGGGGATCTAAAGCAAGCCCAAAGCACGACAATGCCCACCACGCGGAGACACTGCCTGCATCTCCTTTCCTCCATCTCCGCCATCTCCACCCCTGAGCCGGGAAAGAGGGAGGGGACTCTGAAAGAGGCCCCAGGCAGTTAGACTCCGCTCTTACACTAAACCCCATATAAACCCTAAACCCTATAAGCCCTCTAACCCTAAACTCCTTAAGACCCCAATCCCTAAACCCTACAAACCCTTTTAACCCTAAAGTCCCTGAGCGCCTAAACCCTATAAGTCTTAGCCCAAAACTCCTCAAGACCCTAGTCCCTAAGACCCTGATCGCCTAAACCCTATAAGCCCTTTAGCCCTAAACTCCTTAAGACCCGGATCGCCTAAACCCTATAATGGCCCTTAAACGCCCTTAAACCCCTTTCAAAACCCCTAAACCGTATAATAGCCCCTAAAAAAAAGCCTTTAAACCCTTTCAAAACCCCCTGGTCTTCCGGGTTTCTGGGCTCTCTTCGGTTCTTCGGCTCGGGCCTAAGGCCGAGGAAGGCTCAGTTCGACGGGGCTCTTGTGAGGGAATCTACTTTAAGCTACCATGATATAGCGATCCATCAGGTTTAGGGGGTTCGGGGTTTTCAGGGATTTTGGGGGTTTAGGGTTTAAGTTACCAGAGTTAATAGGGATCTGTAGTAACTAATAACAGGGTTTCCTTGTTATCGCAACCTAAATAAAGACGCCTTAATCAGAACCCAGCATCCCACCTGCCACTTTAAAGTGCAGGGTTGCAGCAACACCCAGAAAACCCCATAACCTGAAAGAAGGACCTCGGGCTGTGTGAGGCCTCTGCTTGTGTTGGATGCTTTTGTCCTCTTCCTCTTCCCCTTCTCCGCCTCCGGAGCGATGGCATCGTCGCGGCTGAGCCGGGAGCTCCGCAGCAAGGGCCACCCTCCCAAAGAGCACACTGCAAGCTTCAGCTCGGTTTGGGCGTGAGGGTCGCGGGTTGGAATGTCCACCTCTATGATACACCCCAAGCCAAACCTTCAACACTCCGACACGGACTTATATCATGCAATACCTTAAGGACCCTACATGGGACTTTTATGCTATATTCCTTGCTGTGGCAGTCTGGGTAATGCAGCATTCATCTCATCAACCGTAGTGCACCTCCTTCGGAAGCATCGCCTCGAGAGGAGCGCGCCGACGTTCGACGGTGGCTCCGGCGGCCGGCGCAGCTCCGAGGCTCAGAGGCCGAAAGGCCCAGAGCGGCGAAGACCAGGCCTCGGCTTCCGGTTTTGGGGGTTTTAGGGCTTATATAGGGCTTTTTCTAGGGCTGGGCTTATAGGGCTTTTAGGGCTTATACAGGGCTTTTCTAGGGCTTATATAGGGCTTATAGGGTTTAGAGGGTTTATAGGGCTTATGGGGTTTATAGGGTTTATGGGGGCTTATAAGAGCTTATAGGGCTTTTAGGGTTTATAGGGTTTAGGGAGTTGAAAGTTTGGGGTTTAGGGTTTAGGGTTCGGGGCTTAGGGTTTACAGGATATCGGGTTTAGGGTTTGTGTTGAATCGCCTCGCTCGAAGTTATGAGGTCGAACTTCCGGGCTTCAGAGCTTAGACCCTAAAAAAGCCCTGGAGGCTACGAGCCCGAAACCACCGCGGGCAAAAAACTGCAACCTGAAATCCCACTGCCCAGCAACATGCAGAAAGTCTCAACCCGAAATTCCTAACCTGAGAACCCGTAATGGTAAACCCCGAGACCCCAGAAGTTTCTGATGCTGGTGCACGAACCCCGGAACAAGAATCAGTTGAAATCCTTCTCTTCTTGAACATAATCCCTTGAGGGATCTGGGCCTCGCCCATCGCTCCTAGCCTACCATACACATGTATCTCCGAGCATGTCTGTATACATAGTCCGGTTTTGATCTTCGTTTTAATTCCACAGCTCTAAACCCTGCTCGCACCTTGCTTTGAGCCTAAACCCTAAACCCTAAACCCAAATCTTGGAGAACCCCAAACCCCCACACTGCCCCACACCTTTTGAGCCTAAGCCCGACACCCGAAGCCCTGAACCCTGCTCTCACTCCAAAACCCTGGAGCCTAAACACCCCTAAACCCTGAACCCAAACCCCAAATCCCAAAAACCCTAAACCCCCAACACTAAACTGAAAAGCCCAAACCCCAAACCCTACACCCCAAACACCCTGATTTCAGCCCCAAGTGACTCCACTGTGGCGCGCAGCGTCAGATCCACGGGGGCACCCCCCTCGCGACACGGCTCCGCCTTCCATGCTTGCTTAAGAGCCACTGTAGCCTTTAGGTTTTGGGGGCTTAGAGTTTGGGGTTTAGAGGTCTATGGTTTAAAGGTTTATGGGTCCAGGGTGGGTAGGGACTGATGTAAGTCTTTCACAGCACCAGGTGAAGCATCGCCGCAACAGCGCCGAAGCCTAAGGGTGTCCCAAGGACCCAAAACATTGGGTAGCCGGCATTTAAGGCGTAGGGTTTAGGGGTTAGGGTTCAGGGTTTAGGGTTTATGGGTTAGGGGTTGGGGTTCGGGGTTTAGGGTTTGGGGTTTGGGGTTTCGGGTTTGTAGATACGTAAGTCAGTAGCGTAGATGATTAATACTGTAAGTACTTGGACCCTTGAAAAGAGCAGAAGAGTTCTCCAACAGCGGCGCCTGCAGTGCACCGCAGCCCATGCTGAAACAGCGAGGTGACCAGGATGCTGGCTGATGGCTCTACGCGCGGAATCCCAACGAGGCCGGCGAATGGCAAAAACAGCGTGGAACGTTGCGATAATGCAACGATGAAGCTTGCGTGCTGTGTCTAGATAAAATCATGCTGCAGTGCCTGTAAGAAACTACGAGCGCCAGCCAGGAAAGCTGCAGAGTTGATTCAGCAAGCGTCCGTTGCACGCTTCATGTGGGATGCGCTACCAGTTGGATGCAAAATATTTCGGACGCCTATCAACATGAGCTGGCTCTCATGTCGGCTACGACGAAAATACACGCAGGAAGTGAACTTGTGTCGCAGCCGCAGCCCAGAGGGAAAGAATTGTGCTGTTGCCATACGAACCATTACGTGAGAACGAGGGGACCACTAACTATGTAAGCCATCGTGTGAAAAGCTAGCTTGGCCAATGGGGATCCTGCGAATGCTAGACCCGAGGGCACATCTTCTTGCGAAGCTCTTACACGGAGCACGTCAGACAAGCAGAGACAGGAGCTAGTCTAGGAACGACACATGTTCTCTAAACCCTCCACCCTAGCTGCCCTAGCTAACCCTCCACTGCAGTATCCTCTGGCAGCAGAAGAGCCGGCTCTTTAATGTCGCTGACAATTCTGGTACTCTGCAGATGGAGCTCGTTGGCCCATAAGGGTTTTACCGTGAGAGGTCGGCAGCCTGCATTCCACTTGGGTCTTACAGCTCTGGCAAGCAGCTTCGAGTGAGCCAAGCCATAAATGGGACTTCTCACGGCTATGTCGGCACTGAAACTGTGAGCAGGTTTCGCTTTCGCACGGTGCTTAGGCTCATAGGCCTGAAGCCTTGAGATTCCCACAAACTAGGCGCAAGCTCATGGCCTATGGCGGAGCCGGCATCTGCAATTCCTTCGACGCGTCCGTTTGCAATGCATACTGCATAAGCCGAACAAGAATGACAGGCATTA
>CAJNJA010008959.1:0-15107 GCA_905231915.1 Symbiodinium necroappetens | reverse complement strand
GCATCTGCTGGCCCTGCGGGCGATGGCGGCACCTCGCATCCACCATCAACCGTGGCTTGGGCTCGCTTGCAACACATGGCCCTCAAGGAGAACGTCAGCTGGCTAAGCACCTGCGATTTCATGGAGCCAAAGGGACCGGAAGTCGGTGACTGCGCAGCCTCCCACATGCAGCGTTTGCAGGCACATGAATTCCTGCTTTACCCGCATCACTGGTCCCTCGACCATGGTGGCGACGGCGTGACAGCAGGACTTGGAAGGCAGCACCGCCAACAGCTCAACTGGTGTGCCTGCGACCTCACAGACCCAAAGGGGTCAGCACTCGGAGACTGCGGGGCCTCAAGAGCTCGCTCAATGTGGAAATGAAGCTACATCGTCTCATGCAAGCCATGCTCCAGCTATCCTACGACTCACTGCTGCTTGCAGGTATACGCCAGGCTGATCCCTCACTTACGCACGCCTGCGATCTGGACGCATCTGCCGCTGCCGGCCCTGTTGGCGATGGCGGCACCTCCCATCAATGAACCGTAGCTTAGGCTCCCTTGCAACGCACGGCAGCTATGGCACCAAGTGCACCAGGCGACAGCATGACATCGGAAAAAGGAAATCATGTCCGCTGGCGAACCACTTCCCGGAGACGGGCAGCTAGCGACTCGACTGCAGTGCCTGCGACTTCACGGACCCAAATGCGCCAGCACTTGGAGACTGTGCCGCCTGAGCCAACAAAAACTGTTATTTCAAGCGGACCTGTGAATGTGTCACTCATGCATGCCTGCGATCTGGACGCATCTGCGGGCCCTGCGGGCGATGGCGGCACCTCGCATCAACCATCAACCGTGGCTTGGGCTCGCTTGCAACACATGGCCCTCAAGGAGAACGTCAGCTGGCTAAGCACCTGCGATTTCATGGAGCCAAAGGGACCGGAAGTCGGTGACTGCGCAGCCTCCCACATGCAGCGTTGCTCTTCACGTATCACTTGTCCCACGTGTCTATGTGGTGCTTATATTTGGTGACGACAGAGTCCAGATCTTATTGAAGACTGGGCTTGGAAGTCAACTCTGCCAACCACTCGACTGGTGCACCTGCGACTTCACAGACCCAAACGGGCCAGCACTCGGAGACGTTGCCGCCTGGACAGCTTAGCACAAGACTGTTACCGTCACCACGTTTCGTTCTGCCTCCCCCGCCGTATGCTCGGAAACGCCACATCGACACGCAGAGAGGCTGATCCGGCCTGTGACACGTCTGCTGATCTTGCCGGTGACGGCGGTACCTTATCCACAATTATCCACACACATCCACACTGCATCCAAGGAGGCCCACTCTGTGTCAGCAGCGGACCACCAACCACCACTGTTATCCAAAAAAATATTCGGGGCGATTCCTTGCAGTTTCAGTTTCACTGTACAAAGCAATCAGTAAAGGGCTCCTCGTCGATTGTAAAAGATCCCCATCCCCACACAATAGTTCGAGCTACAGAAGCAAGAGCTTTGTGCCAGCCTCCAACTTTCACTGCAGTCGGGCTGCGCTGGAGGCAGGGCTTGCAGCAGGACTTGGGCTGCCCTGGCAAGCTGGAAGGCGGCAACTGCGTCTGTGACCTTTTGCGTGCACGTCGGGCCTACACTGACTTACAGCCTGTCAAGCTTGTGAGCTGCTGTGCTGCCGCAACGGTGAAGCTCCGGTATGGAGCCTGGGAGTGTGCCGGCGGCCGTGAGGCTGGGGATGGCTGTGCCTCAGTCGCACATAACTGGTCTCAACAGCTCCCACAAGTCGGACGGCGTCCGGGTAGGCCACACTGCCAAAGGCGGAATCCGTCGGCGTGCCCTGCAGATTCACATTGACATGCACACTTCATGTCAATGCTGCAAACTGCCGCATCCTATGAGCAAATCTACGTCATTCCGGATGGCCTCCGACTTAATCGAAGCGAGACGACCCACTTGCGGCGAGAGAGCCTCTGAAAGCAAAAGGACTGGAGTGGGACAGAAAGACCATACAGCCAGTAATGCCGCACGTCATAAAAGCAGTGACAATAGACTTTGTCGGGCGAGGTGCTGAGGGCGCCCGATCTCGTGCTGTAGGAGGCGGGTCCTGTCGAAACGACCACTGTGCAGAAATTCAAGCTCACTGAACCCCAAAACTGAAACGAACCCTCAACTCCCATAAGACCAGGCCCTATATGCGTGGCCCTTCACAAATCTTCACAACATTCTCCACAACCTACTGTTCCATCAGCTTCTTGGAGCCGTTAAACGCCAACAGAAAGTCACAAACCTGACAGACTCCACGGTTCGCGGCCTCAGCCGCAGCCTCAGCCTCGCGAGATGCACGTTGACTCGCTGCCTGCGGAAAGTGTACGTGGCTCGGAAAGGTCTTTGGGTGGATTTGGGGCAGTTGCAGTTCCTGTTGTTGTTCGTTCCTTGTTGTTCGTTCCTTGTTGTCGCTGTTGTTGCCGTTGCTGTTGCTGTTGCTGTCGCTGTTGCTGTTGTTGCTGCTGTTGTTGTTCTTGTTGTAATTGTTATTGTTGTGGCTTTTTTCATGGTGAGTTCTGTTCCCGAGGTCGTTTCCGGCGGAGAAGTAGAGGTGGCAATTGCGATCTGCTGCAAGAAAGAGGGTTGATGAGCCGAGACTTGGTCTCAAGCTCAGAAATCCTGTTCCGGTTGAAGAGCCTTCTTATCTTTCTCGCTGAAAGTTGGCAGTCCTGGACACAAGTAGCGCTTTGCCTGAAGATCTCGAGCGATCAGGCACACGGGTTGATGTTGAGGGCTTAAGCCTTTGAGCCCACTGGCTGGGGATGGAGGCTCATCGTACACCAGCGGTGCTCTCGAGAGTCTTTCAAACAGAGCTCCAGAGAACCCCCCCCCGCCCGAATAGCTCTCGACGCAGGGACGAGCCCGTCGACAGCCAAAAAGACCCAAAGTGCCTCCTTCCACGAGGCGGCCCGGACACCTGGAAAGTCTCCCTTCAGGGTTTTTAATGCCTCTCTTGGGGCAGACTCCAGAGCAGAGTGCCGGAGCTGAGGAACCCGCGCATTTCCTCAAAGTCCGATGCGCAGTTCACCTGCCATCTGCCGTCTGGGCGTTTGTGCAGAGACAAAAGACTTGCAGGCCGGGTTCCTGCTTCCGACTGCAACGACGCAGAAAAGTTGAAACACTGGAACGTTGTACCAGCCAAGTTTGTCCCTCTATAAACATATTGCGACCTGGCCTTTGATGCCTGAAAATATCTAACTTGACATGCGCTGCACATTCTGCGCATCCGTAAGGCACCGGCGATCCGCTCTGCAATGTCAAAGTGATCGTGCTCCCTTGCCGGTTGATGCTTTGCCGGTAGCTTCAAAATTGCGGCTTCAAATCAAAGACCATGGCGTGCTCCGAGCTGAGACCCCCCGCATGCAGATCTGAGCTTGCTCTTGCAACTGCTGCACCTGCCTGTCATACAAACATTGCCATGTGATGTGTCGAGGAGAGGCACACAGGCCAGCCATGCGTCTCCACTTCGCTGAGCAGAGTGTCCACCCAAGGGACCATGTCCTCGCCTCAAGGCCCCGTAACATGACAGCCAGCAGAACTGGAGCAGCCCTGGCGCACCGGCAGGGTAAGCTGAGCTGCTAACTGGGCTCGTTGTCGAGCGCTTCCTATTGCCAGCTGCAAGTTTAAAAAAAGTCTGGCGTTTGCTTCCTGCCATCTTGGCACTGACGTACCTGCAAGGGCTTCATCAAGTCCGCCTGTAGATGCTGCAAGTTTCGAGTCACCTCAATACAGCACAATCCACAGTGACGGTTGGGTGCGTGAAAGGCAAAGCGCTCCGGAAACGGCCAAGAGCGGTATCTTGCTCTGCAACTGCACCACAGCTCTCTCAAGGAATCGAAGGCATTCGAAAGCCCAAGACAAAGGATCTGAGGCCCCGGACCTCGCGGATCTCGTCACGGGCAGCGGCTGGAGTGGGAGCGGCATCCTGGTTCCCGGCTCTCACCCTTATAATATATTATAGAATATTATTGGATAGTATAGTATATTATAGTATATCATAGTATGTTATAGCATATCTGAGATAAGCTGCGACTTCTTGATGGGACACTGGGACACTGGGACCCTGGCACTGCCAAACCTGCCCACAGGCAGGGTGGCATCTCGCGGCGGGCCGGAATCCCGGGGCGCACCTGCTGCACATCCACACAGTAAAGTACAACTCTCCATCAAAGTGGGCCTTGTCGGGATGGTGTCGACGGTTTGCGCTCTTTCCGGCGCCCGGGCGCAAACAATGGCATGACAGAGGGCGCTGCAAAAGATGAAGAAACGCCATACTTCTGCACTGCGTGGTGCTTGCTCAGGCTATCTGGGACCCTCTGGGGCAGCCCCTGCCAATTGTGAAGCCTTGCTCTCTGACGGTGCTCTTCTTGGAGTGGAGGGAGGACTTTCGGCCGTTCGTAGGTGGGGTGGGTGGAGCTGTCGGCACGCGCTGCGACGTGGAGAGACATCTTGAGCAAAAGCGATTTCAGCGAAAGCAGGTGAACAAGCAAGCACAAGCGCGCTGCGATGTTGAGCGACAGGACGGATCCGTTGCCAAAACTCTGGTAATCGAGCAACAGCAACATGCATCTACCGGTGCATGGGTTGATCTGACCCGCCTTGTTGGCGATCAGAAGCAGACCATCCTTCCTTTGCAAGCTTGTTTTTGCTCCACCGACAGAAACAGCCAAATACACATCTAGCATATTCTAGCATGGTCCCGTACAAGTCCAAACGCTTGCCAACCGAGATTTGGGGTCCCTCGGTTTGGGGCCTCTGAAGATGCAAGGACTGGCACTCCTCCTCTCCTCCCCTACCCTGAGGATGCCTCAGGAAGGTAGCTGCACCTCGCAGAAACCTGGCGGCACTCGGATGTTCCCGGTGCTACAACACCAAGAAGTTGAAGTAGTAGACAAGCAGCTAGGAGGCTAGGACTACAAACTTAGGCAGCTGGACTCGACCAGCATGGCGCGGTTTGCGATCTGCACGTCTGCGCTCGATGCCCGGGGCTGACAGGGTGCATGTGGTTCCAAGGACCGGCAATAATGCATCAACAGAGACATCTCCGAGCTCGCCATCCCGCCTTGTGCACCTTCGTCGGCAGAAGTGGGAAGTTGAAGACGATGCGCTGGCAGCAATTTCAGTTGCTGCCATCTGTCCAGTCTAGTGTGACTTGGTGAGTTGGGGGCCCCACTTCAAAGGGCTCTTCGTCCACCAGCGGTCCTTTCAGGAGCTCCGTGGCGTCCACGCCGCAAATCACCTCTCCGGATGGAATTCACCCCTTCTTCCACCCCTTGCACTGGACCTGAACAAGTGTGTGCCTGATGAAAGGTGCACCCTGATGTGATCAAATCATATAATTCTAACTTACTTGCATACAATAAACTACAAGATACTACGCTATAACTTAACAGGTGATTCTCCTTTCAACGAACGGCCTTGGCGCCGGCACCCCGCAGGCGCGCCAGGCGCTGGTCAGCATCTGGCAACGGGAAATCGGGGGACTTGGAAAGGCCCGGGGCGGTTATGGCTCAAGAAACTTTCTCTGTGAAGCTCACTCCGATCTGCGATGCGGCAAGTCCAGAACACATGATCCTGCCAGCCTGCGTACTGGCTCCTGATGTCCTCCTGCCAGGCACAAGTGCTTGCAGAATATGACAAAATCGATCCGCATGGCCCACGGACGTCAAAGGGACAAACCCTGAAACCCCGGAAACGAATAATCCTCCGTCCCAGCCTCAGACTCCAGACAGGTCACCACCAGCTCCGGGGCACTGCCAGTACAGCTCCGGGAAGCGGACAGCCCCTGGTAGCGATGGTGTGGATAAATACCAATAAGAGCAGTACCACCACCAATGATCATCATGATCATAATCATGAACTACAGTTGTTTTGCGAAACTCGGGCTGAAAACAATCGAAATCAAGACCGTAAGACATCCCGAGCCTCGGAAAAGGCAAAATCACCCTCGCCGACCGCCAAAGTTCGACAGCCACCGGGCAGGAGCCTGATCTCAAATAATCGATGGTAACAAGTATCAGCAATGAGAACAACCACACCCAGACCAACAGTGATGACGATGATCATCATGTATGATCGGAATAGACATAGTCATAGTAGCAGCAGTAGCAATGGCAATGGTAATCGGGATAGCAGCACCAATAGTCAGAGCAATGAGGATTGCCATAACGATAGTGATAGTAAAAAAGTGCTAGTGATAATGATAGTAACGGTACTAGTAGTACTCGTAATAGCAATCGTAATCGTAATCGCAAGTGTGTAATCGTAAAAGTTATAGTAAGAGTCAGAGTAAGAGCGAAATCGATAGTAATAGCAATAGAAGTCGTAATCGTAGTCGTAAGAGTAATAGTTAGTAGTAGTGAAGATAATAATAAGAATAATAATAACAACTGTGCTAGTATCTAGCAACAGTAGTAAAAAAAACTACTAGTACTAGTAATATAGTAACATCGCAGCATAGCAACATAGCAGGACAGTGACATAGAGTAACACAGTAAGATAGGAATATAGCAATATAGTAATGTAGTAATATAGCAATGGTAGTAGTCATACTTGTTAGTAACATGAACCGAAAAATGATGATACCAGTAATGACTAAGCGCAGAGCCTGAAACAGCATGCTTGAGCGTCGCATTAATGCTCTTGTAGGCTTTAGTGACGAATTGCTTGCAACCACTACAAGTGGTATGACCGCTAGCGAGAATGATCCTACTGACAAACCAGATCAAAGAGTTGCATCGCCACCCGAGCATCGGGAAACGTTGCCACTGCCCCGATGCTGCGGAATATGAGCCACCAGCTGGAGCTTTGGCACGCCGCAGGCTGCGCTTTCTCCTGCAACTGTTCCCACGATAACGCCGCCGACTCAGACCAATTTCACAGAGGCCGCATTATGCTATGATCCCTATCTCACCACGAGAAGGCTCAACCAGGTCGGCTTTTGCAGGCTTGCTGCTGGAAGGGAGGGCACACTCCACTCGAAAATGAGCACCACTTAGCTGGCTGGTAACAAACCCTTGGCCGAATTCAGAAGGACTGTCTCGGCCGAACTGTCTTTGCAGTTTAAAGCTATGTAGCAGCGTACGTACGTGTTGCATCTCGGAGGATCGCAATTTGCAACCCGACCCAAGACCAAGCATGAAAATCGTGTCGCGAGCTTAAGTAGGTGGGAAACACAAGGATGTGACCCTGTCGTACCTGGTGGGTTTCTCGCGATCCTGGCAGACACCAAAGCATCCAACCTCCTGGTGCGAACTAAGATCCCAGAGACAGATGGCTCCGGTCATGGAACCCGTGGCCAGGGTCTGGCCATTTCCTGAAAACGACAGCGTTAGCACCTCAGCATCGTGCTTGTAGGAAGCTATGTGCCCCTGTGATGTATCTGCGGTCCAGACATGAGAAGTAAAGTCATCCGATGCTGATGCCAACAACTTCCCATCCGGAGAGAAGGTGACTGCATTGACCAGATCTGTGTGGCCACTGTAGCAGCGCAGGCAGGTACCAGTACGTGTGTCCCACACCTTGGCCTTCTTGTCAACTGCACCAGTGGCTAGGTAGAAGCCATCAGGTGAGAAGGCCACGGAATAGACTCTACCTGAATGCCCGTCTCCGCGTCGCCCGTCCCAATGCTGTGTCATCTTTCCAGACGCACGGTCCCACACCGCAAAGCTGTAGTCGTCGGAGCCTGTTGCAAAGACCCGCCCGTCCGGAGACACGGCGGCTGAGTTCACGTCACGCATGTGCCCTCTCAGACACAAGAGCTCCTGTTCGGAAGCGAGGTCCCAAAGGCGTGCAGTAGCATCCCCAGACGCTGACAGCAGCGCAGAGCCAGCCGGGCAGAAGTCGACCGAATACACCTGGCCCATGTGCCCTTGCAGCTGACAACTTGTCTCCGTGGAGCCGAAGCGCCAGAGGCTGATAGAGCGGTCGCTGCAACCCGACGCGAAGATGCCCGGTTCTGGCGAGGCTGCCACACCGTTCAGCTCAGCACTGTGCTGGAACCGCTCTACCTGCACAAATCCGATTGTGGTGCTGCATGTAACCGTATGTGAGCAACTTGTCTCCGCCCTCCAAGCTCTCAACTTCTGTGTAAACCAGCCTGCATCGGCGGGAGAGCCCTCAATCCGAGCACCCTGGCACCCGGGCCTCCGAGCGCTCTTCCAGTTCCCACAGACGAGCCATGCCGTCTTGGGATCCTGCGCACGTCCATCCTGAAACCTCCGGCTGCCTCTCTGCTAACCGTTCAGGGCGGCACCTAAGGAGCAAGACGCGTTACAGCGAGCAGTCCTGAGAGCATCTGCAGGGATCGGACAGAGATCACCTGCACTTCGCAGCCATCCCTGGCCAAGCTCTGGGCTTCTCTTGCGGTGCAGCCTTTCGGGTGAACGTGAGCCGTGGCCTGACCCCAGAATCCGCCAGGCTCGATTGCCCCAGGAGCTCCACGCCGTCGGAAAAGAGCTTGACCTGATGTGAAAACCGCTGCCCTTCTTGAAGTCAGTGTGAAAGGCTAGTATAATGCTATTGCTCAACACATGGTCTATTCAGCCGAGTTCACGGTGGCGGAGACCCCTGGCAGGTTTGAAATGAGGCGCCTGAGCATTGGATTTCTTGTAGCTCGCCAGCTTAAAGGGCTGTACTAGCGTAAGGACACAGCACAGGCGCTGCGATTGCCAACAGTCTGAGCCCTGTGATAACGTCTCGGTCCTGATGCTGTTCTATCTGTGTCTGGACTGGCAAAATGCACGGGACTTGAACGACGGCCTGTCACCAAAACGGAATGAGCAGAAATCTCAGCTGGCAAGTGAAGTCAGAAAGCTCGACCCACCCAGAACAGCTTCCTTGAGCAGCCTGGCCCCAAAAGAGAGGAGACCCCTCCCCCCTTTCGAAGAGAACTTTCGAAAAAGGCCGAGGCGCCTCAGCTCCCGGAGGCTCCCGTCCGGCGGCAAAGTCACGGTCCCCAGCGACTCGCCCGAGAGGGCGCCGACGGCCTCGGCTCAAGGCAACGCCCTCGAACTCCGTGGAAGCCACCGTCTTCTCTCTTCGGAAACACTGCACGTTAAACGAGGGGGCGCTGTCGCTTGCACAGCCTACGACACTGTGGCTCTCAATCTGTCTTCAGACGCATCTTTTTCAAGGCTGCTTGCGCACTTCTGTTTGCAACCGGCCTGTACGGAGTGCCAATGCGCAGGCGCGAGAATGCAGAATCGTGTCACAGTGTAGGCTCAACTGTTTTCTGAGGACGTCAGCTGGAAACTAGCTGAAGTCCAGAAGCCAGTGCGTCATGCACCGTCTGAGCCATGTCCACCGCAGTTTCTGTGCATCCCTTCTACGCAGATAGTGCGTGTTTGCACGATTCACAGCACCGACGATCCTAATATTGCTCGCACACTCAAAGAATGCCAAAATCGCGATTCATGGGGCGAAAGGAAAAAACAGACAGACAGGCAGACAGAGGTATTGAAAGAGAGAAAGTGGGCAAGAGAGAAAGACGACATAAGAGAAAGACAGAGCGCAGCAGAGGCACGGAGCGACCGAGAAGTCATAACAACGTGAACGAGGCACTGGGCTCCGAAAGCCAAGCACCACTCCGTTTCTCAGAGCTTGTCAAAAGATTGTGATGCCATTGACATGAATGCGGGGTTGCATATCACACACAGCACCATAGAACGGCACCAACAACAATACGTGCAGTTGCACCGCCGTGCTAGCGCGAGACTGATCGGGTCCCCTGAGCCCACGCCGGACACTGGAACACAGTAGAAACATCGGGCACGGGGACTTCTTACCTGCGTCCGCCGAGGCTAGTACCTCCACTTGCCAGCCAGCCATGGACTCGTCAGGGCAGAGGCGCATGGCTGAGCTCAGGGGCTCTTTTTATACATCCCTAGATGCCCTAGGCCCCAGGCACGAATCCCCTGCAGTCACTGCAGTCTAAGGCCAGGCCAGAGTTTTGCATGGGTCCTTGAAGGAGAGGTCTTGAGACGTCTCTGCTTAACGTTTCCATGGCTGCGGAGAACAATGTCAGAAGTATTGTCTGAAGACAAGAAACTTCAACTGAGAACACGGTGAGGGCGCCCTTCTGGCCAGCGCACAAGCTCTCCTGTCCCAAAAAGCTTGGTCAACAACTGGAACTGATCGAGGTCCTGAGGCGGTTCTCCTTGCAGCCAGGGGCTTACAGCTGTACGCTCACCTCTGCCACGGCAGCATAGCACACAGGGGGCCTGCCGTCTTCACTTCATGGCTCATGGCACTCGGCACACGCTGAGTCCCATAGCTTTCTGCAACAATCTCGGAAAGCTGTCGTTTTGCTGCTAGAGCTGTCTGCCACGTTTGCCGAAGCACACTTTGGTGCTGATGCTTCCGCAGATGCAGCAAGCGGCGTCCGAGGAATTGACACACAGTCCGTAAAAATGCCCCAAGCCTACAATCCCACAGCAGCCCCACCCTCCGCAAAGCCGCATGAAAGCCACGCTTTTCGTCGTTCTCTCAAGTCCGAGGATAGCCCATGCACCCTTCGGGCCTGCCAAGATGCAACGGCCAAGGACAACCCCTCGAACCCGAGTCTTGCACGGGCCGTTGGACAGTCAAAGTAGCAACATCCAACACGTTAGGGCCATTAAACAACCCACCTCACCTTCCGCCGTCTTCGGACCTTTGAATAGGGCCCCTCCAACACAGCTCGTCCGGCCCCGTGATCCTGAATCCCGAATCCCGGCATTGTCGGTATCAGGCTGTGCGAGAGAATGCGCCCCGAGCAGCTACTGCATGCAACAATCATGTGCTTCTCCTGTCACACACAAAGGCTTTACTGCCCCACGTGTAATCAGAAAGCTAACAGCAGGTACAGCAGCTGATGCCGGGTGCAGGGCCGTGCAGCCTGTATACCCACTCTTAGCATTATGTAAGGTGGGTCTAAGCGGCTGCACTGGCAACTCTCAGCCCAACTGTCAAAGAACCACGAGATACTAGCCTGTTCACAATCGACTCCTCAGTCCTCGCAGAGCATGGTTGCCAGTTGTCCGCTGCTTTTTCAGGGCGGTGAAACGAAGAAGGGAGTGCTCTCTGAAGGGAG
Organism: Symbiodinium necroappetens; assembly: GCA_905231915.1. Lineage (NCBI taxonomy): Eukaryota > Dinophyceae > Suessiales > Symbiodiniaceae > Symbiodinium > Symbiodinium necroappetens. Next base: position 4,007 of record CAJNJA010008959.1, on the reverse strand, counting down.
CTTTCACGATCCATCTCGAGACTACATCGAATTCACTTCTGGCGAAAACTCCGACCATGATGTGCCTGCTTCCCTAGCTGATTTGTGCATCGAATTGGCGCTTCTTGGCGACGAAAAATCTTGGCACACTCAGACGTCTGGATCTGGCACGGTGCATCGTGAGACAAGCACCGAATGTTCTGCGACTGGAACTTGGCATGTATGCTGAGACTACGTACATCATCAATGAATCAAGATGTGTACCTTGCTCTTACCCCGTCCTGAGACACAGCCATCTGATCTACAGGTCCAGCAGGTCAACATTGCCCTTTGAGGGATTGGTCGGTGCAGCAGAGCTGGAAGCATTCTTGGCACCTTGCTGCACTTGCACTTGCAAGTGTCCGACAGCGATGCTTTCCCGATCCAGGTGCCCCACCACTCGCTGAAGGAAGCGCAGCTGCCTGTGCCTTCCGGAAAGCCACTGCCTTCTTTGGGCCATCGCCTCCGTCCTGGGTAAAGACATCGACTCAAGCTTTGAGAACTGACTGCTCTGTAGCGTTCCACAGCTCTCTGCCAGGCTGCGCTATCGCTGTCGGTATCGTCGTTGTGCCCAACTGCCACCACTCCATTTAAAATCATCTGGCCTCTGCTGAAGGCGACAGAATGCAAGACACGCGGAACCCAACACCCGCCTACCTTCTTTACGGAGGCATCTGCAAAGAACAGATAAGTCTGAGTCCATTGCACTCCGGTTTTGCCATATTGTACCTCAGCTGAACGCTGAGTTGTCGTAGTTGGTGACAAGTGCAAGCCTCTGACAAGGAAACTGAGCACATCGCAATGCTCAATATCCCTTACTGCTTCCAAGGAACAGTGCTCCTCCAGTGTAGCCGCTGCTAGAGGAAGTTGCGGTCGAGCCACCAGCAGTTGTTGGTTCACTCGTAACTCTGCTACCTCATGGCAAGATGCTGCAATTCGGGGGCCGGTCTTCTCTGCATTTCTCGAGGTCCAAGCTTGAGGTGGCGGAACCGGAGCTTGGTGCTGCTGGCTTGTGTGGTATCTCACCAGCAGTTTCCAGCCTGCAGACGTTTAGCATCCTCCCATTCTGTGTCACACTCCCCATCGAGCGGAAACTGAGTCTTGCAGCTGCAACACGACAGCAGATTAACAGCCTCAGCCTCACCTGCTACGCGCTTTTAGGTTCAGTGCAGCCAGGCACCTCGGCACCACCTCGGACCGCAGCGCAGAGGCCTGTGATAAACTCGGTGCAGTGCCAGGGCAGGCCCGGGCCTGTGTAGGGTTGTGGACCGTTGTGGAGTGTCTCATGGGCACAGATAGGCGCCTTGGTGCGGACCATGTTCTGCACCTTGACCAACGGAAGCGGCAAGTAATTGCAAGTGCATGAGTCCGGAGTGCGACTATGATGTTGAGGTTCAAACACGCAGGTCGTTTGTGCATTCGAACTTCTCCAAGAGAGATAGCCGCTGGACGAGGTCAAAGTATCGACCTGGACGTTTCCAAGACCACCCTTATGACAAACGACTCACCAAACACCAGCCTTCCGACGTTTCTTGGAGGAGCTCGGGACTGCCATTTTTCAGCAGTTCCTCGATGAGAACCTCAAACGCAAAAAGGACTGGTACCGAATTGCATTTGCATAGTTGTGGGCTTCGGCAAACAAAACTCGAAACTGCAGCAGCTTGCAGTCCATACCACAGTGATACATTAGCCTTGGGGGGCACGCCAAGGCGGCATACATGCGGCGCCATTTCTTCCCCTGACTTTCAAAATTTGAGTCTGTGGCTCGAAAACGAATCGACAGCCCGGGCTATCTGCATGTGCACTTGCAGGCCGAAACACGTCGACAACAACAAACAGACACCAACACAAAAGGACCTCCTCCCACTAACCACCTTTTGTGTATGATGGGATGTCCGGCCTGCGGCTCTGCGAGGCACTCTCGCAGATGCATCATGATCTCACGTCGTTCCTGTGCAGGCATGCTTCTTTCTGATGTTGAGAAAAGGTCTGTGAAATCATGATCAACGAGGTCGCACTACCATCAGCGACGACAACAGTTGTTCTCAACTGTATGAACTAGTGTGCATGTGTGTGTGTGTGTGCGTACTTGGAAGCTGTTGTGGGTCATGCCTCTTCACCCACCTTCGTCGCCTCTACAACCAGCGTCAGCACGTCCTGAAACATCTTCTCAGCTTGCTGCGGTGCAACGTCGGCAGATGACCAAGATCCCATTTAAACTCCGCGTGCACCCACGTCAACGTCCGATACTGGCCAAATACGGCCTTGGGTACTTCGATGACCTGAGCGATGTTGCAGCAGTTAGACATGGCAGATCTTCAATGCACATGTTTTCCGCAGAGCTTGCAGCGCAAAATGAACCCTCGACTGCATGAAAAACTTGCATGATCGATTTTTCAAAAATCCTTGTGGAAGCCACCTGTGTTTCTGGGCCGGTGGCATTTGACTCTGTGGCCCGCTTCAAATCTGCCTCCCAACATCCCCCACGAGCACATCACGAGGATCAGAGGAAAAACCGTTCAAACGAGCCCGCCTGCAAGGGAGTCTGATTGTTTCCACCCGTGAATCTTTGCAAGAAGGCCGGAGCCATGGGCGCTGGCATCTGAATTCACGCCAAGCCCAGAAATGGTTCTGGCAGATTCACTTCCCGCCCGGGAATGAAGAGCAAATGGCACGGTTCTGCCAATGTGCTGTCAGCTTTGAGCCAACATCCGTAAACACAAACTGATGCTGATGGTCGGACTGTTGCAACCAGTATGCAATCACCGAACGACTATTTTTTTGGCTTGCCCTACAAATTATGAGTCACATCACAGATCAATGCATGCTTTTGCGAGCAATGCTACGTCATTCTTCAACCACGACATTACAAATCAATACAAGCAACGTTAAGCCCTAAAACCTACCACATCCGAAACCCTAAACAAACCCCAAACCCCTCAACAAACCTACCCCCACAACCTCGGACCTGCTGATTCGTCGTCGGGCCTCATTCATCTTCAAAGCTAGTTTTCAAAGTTCTATTGGATTTTATTCCTTCTCTGCACAAAAAGCTAAGCGTTCTCTTTCTATGAAAGCAAACCAACGACAAACATGAAAACTCAAAATAACCTTAAACGGTTTATCTTTCAAAGCCGAAACCTAAAACACATTCTCAGATCTCAAAAAAACAGCATAGTAGACTTGCAGAAACCCTGTGAGGCCAACAAGAGACAGGAAGCAAAGTCAAGTCGAGGCACATCTTGCATGACTCTTGTGGTGATAAGCTATCAGTAACAAGGGGATGCAAAAAGCAATGAACCGCGTTTTGCCATCTGTGACGCCGCAGCAGTATCACTTGCATTGCATTCACCTTTCTCATGCTTGGACAAATCTGGCAATTGCAGCTCCGGGGATTTGGTGGGATCTGCAGCAGAGTTCGCTTTGGTGTGGGAGGCGACATGCAGCGCTCTACATTAGCTCGTGACAAGAAAGCCTCTAGAGACCTCTGAACTTGTTGCCTGCTCCATTTCCAGCATCTTTGTCTGCTTGATGCTGGCTAGAAGCTTTGCTGGATGCCCGTGGAGCGGCTCGGTTGAAAGGTTCAAAGAAAAGTTTGAAGGGACGGATCTGATGAAATGTGCTCTGATGTTTGCTATTTTTGGAAAGCTTCGATAGTCTCCAAGAGACGTAGGGGCAGTCACTTGAGCATCCGTCTGCTTTCAAGCCGTTTTCTGATCGCCATTTCTGGTCTGGAAGACTGCTTTGCTTTTGCGTTAAATTTCTTTTTGCACAATCTGCTAATGTGCCTGTTTAGATTTCTTTTTTTTTTTGTTGGTTTTGTCTGTTTTTTTGCCTTCCTCTCGCCTTGTGTGTGCGTTTCTCCAGTAGAAACTGTGAAAAAGGTGAAACTTTGTGGGGGGGTTCTGGGAGGGGAGAGGGGGGGGGCCAGAGACGGGGCGGGGGTGGGCGGGGCGGTGCGGGGAGGGGGGGGGGGGGGGGGGGCGGGG
>CAJNJA010008957.1:0-15109 GCA_905231915.1 Symbiodinium necroappetens | reverse complement strand
GGGATCTCTGACCCTTATATCTCAAAGCTTCGGGCTTTAACGGGAAAGGCAGAGGGCTTCCAAATCCACGGTCCGGGGGCGGACCTTCTTAATCGGGAGGGGGTTTCCCGCTATTGTGGGGGGGCCGGGCCCTGCAAAGGGGTAGCCTTTGAAAACTTGAAAAACCTCATCTTTTTATCTACGGATTAATCAGGGAACAGCTGTTTCTGGCAGGGTTGGATTTCACCGAAATCCCAGGGATCCCAAGGCCAGGGATCTCTGACCCTTATATCTCAAAGCTTCGGGCTTTAAGGGAAAGGCAGCGGGCTTCCAAATCAAACATGACCTGACCAAATCAGCAAAAGTCCGCCAGGATGAGTAACCCATTAGCCCTTACTAAACCTAAACCCTAAACCCTAAAATCTTAGATCGGGGATTTTTGGGGCGGGTCCCGTCTAATCGGGGGGGTTCATTTGGTCCGGTTTTAATTGGGTGGGTTCTAATGGAAGTGTTCATTAGCGGCTTGGAATTTCCGGGACGGCCCCGTCTAATCGGGGGGGGTTGTTAATCCGGAAACGACATTAGCACCAGCCCACGTGCCGGCCGCATAGCGGTGGGCTGGCCTGGGTTGGGCTGGTTGGTTGGTTGGGTTGGGTTGGTTGGCTGGTTGATCCCTCCTGCTTTCGTTTTGTATTGGGGGGTGGGAGTCGGGGGACCGTCGAACACATTATCTCCGGGTTTCCCCGGGACACAGGATTGGGAAATGTATTGGCCAGTGGCCGTTCTAGCACAGTATGTATCCATGGAACACAGGCTAGCTACACTCAGAACAGCACACACGAGGAATCCCACAAATTCCCAATTTCAAGATGTTGGAAACATCTGCTCTCACGCTCTCTCTCTTTCCCTCTCTCTCCTGCCCCCTCGCTCACTCTGTTGGAAAGGTCTCCTGGCTGTGCAGAGGTCGTGTGCTGGCAGGGCCTGCTTGTGTGGTTCCAGCCGTCATGATGTTGGGTTTTGGCTCCAGGGGATAGGGAGCCTCCCCGGCGTCGGCCATGTGGCGGCTTGGGCTGCAATAGTGCCGCAAATCAGACTAAGATCCTGGATCGCTTTCACGAAGGTGTCGGAGAGAGCATTGGCTGACGAATTGCGCCATGCTGCATTTTTTCCGTGAGCTTTCGCGAACCTCTGGACATCAGCATTACAATGCCATCCTGAGGCTGGATGTGTGCCGAATGCATGCGGATCTGTCTCGTGATGAGCTTCGTCAGCTGACAAAGACCCTTCGGTTTGGCGACGAATGCGGGAAGGCCGCGCCACTGACTCTGCTTATCTCTGCTTTGCTTCAGCCAGACACCTCATTTGTCCCATTTGTCATCCAATGCAGCCGCTTGGCTTTTTTTCCTGGTGACGCATGGTGATGTCTGGTGTCTCCTCACATCTTGACACCGATGAGGTCCGCTTTTCCAAGGCTCGACGTCAGGTGCTTCCTTTGCTGGGGGGGGGAGGGGGAGGGGTGCGGGGAGGGGAGTTTCGGCAAGTTCGACTAGACTTGCCTGCCCAGACGAAGACGATGATCAGCAGTTCGTCAAGTTGACATGCCCTTGCCTGGAGCTCAGGAGCTCTTTTCTTACCCCAGCACATCGCATGCAATTGGAGGGGGCTGTGAACACATGGTGCTAGAACACATTGCGCTAGGCAGACAACTCTACCACAGGCTTTAGCGTGTGGTGCCCGGGTGGTGTTCGCACCGGTAATTGTAGTCTCATGCTTGCTGTCGGTTCTCAGGACGGGCAATCAGTTCCCATGACGCCGCCTGGCATGCGTCCACAGGCTGTGTTGTGCGGATTAGATTGTCTGTGCGTGCGTGCGTGCGCGCGAAGCAGATCTCCTCGTCGCCGAAAATGTTTGTTAGTATTATGGAAAAAATGCAGGGACAAGCCCGCAGCGGAATAGGACATGCTGTCCGAATCTGTCCGACACGTGCCGGATACGAGTGCAGTACACAAGGACTGCTTTGAGCTCTTCTGCAAGCCAGAACAGCAAACAACCGACCTGTCATGTTGTCATTTTCTGTCTGGCAGGCAGGTGCGCGGCAGAAAGGCGATTCCGGTGAGCAGACCCAGCTACTCCCGGCCGAGGAAGAGGCAGGATGCTAAGTCTACGGATGCTGGCAATAATAGGCTACAAGTTGAAAGTGACAATTGAATGCATTGGGGTCGGCATCGCTGGTGTCAATGTGGGTTGGCTGTTTGTTGTGCCTGCCCAGAGGCCGAACGTACCCTGAACACCCAACCCGAAGATTGGGCAGTAGACATTCACATGATCCCGGCCTCTTGAGGACGCGGCCCTGCCGCGACATCGCCAGCGCCTCCTGCGATTCAGGCTTGCTGCCTTGCTGGCGTCTTTGTGGGTTCGGGGTCCTGCTGCGGCTCGCTACTTTGTGGCTCCCGGGGTCTTGCTGTCCTGGAACCTCTCGCTGCCCATGTTGCTCGGGATAACCCTTGTCCCAAACCCAATCACCCCCCCCTTTGTCCTATGCACTTGTGTCTTCTGGATGTTACGACTTCCTCGCCGCCGGCGCCTCTTGCGACTCGGGCCGGCTGCCCGCTAGGGTCTCTGTGGGTTCGGGGTCCCGCTGCAGCTTGCCACCTTGTGGCTTCGGGGTCTTGCTGTCCTGGAACCGTAGACCTTAAACCCAGCCCCCAGCCACCCGTGCACTTCGGTCTCGCTTGCGTGGGCTCGGGTCCTAAGCAGACACCGCCCTAAGCCGTTCAGGACTCCCAACCTTGGGTGGCACGGGATGTGGTGGCCCAGCTGCCTGCTCCGATGGAGGCCTGCTTCCTGTGGTGGGTCTGGTCACTGAAGCTTTTCGGGGTTAAGGCTTTGGGGGTTTATGACAAGGGCAAGTCTTGCTGCCTTTCATGTTCGGAATACCGCTCGTCCCCAAACCCTATAACCCTAACCCCTAAACCTATCTATGCACTTGTCTCCTCAGGATGCTGTGACTTCCTTGTCCCAAACCTTTGGGTTTTTGGCTGGCTTGCAAGTTGAACACCGCCCCGTAGGCGGCAGCCTTCATACTCCTAACCGGTAGACGATCGCCAGGATGGTGACAGCAACGGTGCGGACTCCTTTGGCTGATGTCGGCGGTGTTTCTCGTTGATTGCTTCAAGCGCCAACTTTCTTAGTGCAGGAGAGCTCTGTGCCAGAGTGCATCCAAGCACACTGGACCGATCCTGCGTTCCGCGACGAGGGCGCCGCGGCCCTTCCTCATTGGCACTACAATAACATGGTCCAGTCAAAGCACCAGAACAACGTCTGCTTCTTTTCGCACCTAGCCTATAATACCAGACATGTGTAACTTGGACTTTTCTTCGCATGCAGGATACCGGTTGTGCTGGATATATAGCGATGCCTGGATTTCCGTGTTTCGTGGCTGACTCCGCAATTCTTCGCAGCATTCCTCAGGCACTCGTGGGATGCCCAGGAAGAGTGCTGGGACGCCTGTTTCCAGGGGCTCGCTGCTATCGTGCGGGCGGGTGGGCTGGCGAATTTCCAGAAGCTCAGCTACGAGCAAAAGCAAGCGTTGCTGCCAGAGGAGCTCTGGGGTTTCCCTTTTGCTAGGTCCTAGCTGTCTTGAGCTTGCAACTTGCAAAGAGCCTCTTGCAATTTCTGGGAGGATGCTACTTCGGTGCTCCAGTTCTCTGAGTATGGTGACATGGTCGCCTGGTACAGGCGTTGTGCCTGGCAGTTTGTCCAGGACCGGCCACAGTATGTAAAGTATTGGAGAGGTTGAGAGGGTCCTTCAAGATTGTATCGTGGGGGTCCCCAAATGTATTGGCAGGGTCCTTCCACCGGAGTCCACGGGAAGACAGCCGAGGAGTCGAGGAGTAGGGTACATCAGTGTGTGTGTGTGTGATGCAATCGCATGATATCTTACGCTCGGAGGGACACTGGGACAAGCGGGTGGCAGTAGAATTGTATCAGGGGGGTCCCTGCATGTATTGGCAGGGTCCTCCGGCCGGAGTGCTAAGGAAGACGGCGGGGGCGCGTGGGCGACAGTATGCTACAGTACGTGTATGATGCAATCGTATGCTGTCAGGGATTTTGGGGCCAAGAAGATAGGGGGGATCTGCCAGGATTGTATTACAGGGGTCCCTCTCACCTAATACCTTCGTGGCAGGCAAGGCTGCCCCTGGTCCGCCGACACTGCTGTAACCAGAACAGCGAATGGTTGGCCTTTCTTGGGTCAGAGGACCATGCCACAGACAGCCTGTGTATGGATATGCTTCGATGTCTGCCACGCTTTCTTATGCGGGGAAGACAATGCTCCCTGTGCGGCCAGGCAAGCATCATCGTAGACACGCTGTGCCAATACATTAGACCACCCATCCAATACAATCGTGAATGCTGGCCCGGTGCAGCGCATTGGGGGAGTCTAGCATCCCGTAGACACGGGAACCACGGTGCCAATACATTAGACCACCCATCCAATACAATCCTGAATACCGGCCCCAGCTCAGGATCTGGTGCGCCGCTGGCTCTCCTCGCGCGGGGACGAGCTTGTCTGGTCTGCTTTGCACAGAGGTTCGCAGCTGGCCAGGTTGTACACCGAGGTGACAACGCCCCATCTGCAGAATGTCCTTGGCTCGCTTTGGACGCCGGCGGATAACTACTGCACACCGGCCGAGGCCAAGTTCCAGGTTAGCAGAGGACTCCTGGCTGCGCACCCGGCCTTTGACCATCTCAGGCGCATGATGACAGAGGCCAGCATGCTGGAGTTAGCCATCGGCCAGCCACGTGCTGGGGCAGGTGGACGTTTACCTGGAGCGACAGAGTGCTTCGAAGCACTGCTTCTTCCTACTCTGTTCCGACAAGGCATCAACCATATTCGCTTGCACGCATGCAGCCTGCCCGTTTTTCTTTTATGACGGTCACTGTTGCGATGTACGGAATTTGACTTTGCCGGCATCGATACTTACAAAATCTGGCAAGGAATACTGCGATGTCTCACAGGTGCGAGTGAACCGCTGTATGCGGCCGACGCCGCGGCGTCTCTGTGGGTGATGTCGAAGAGTTGGAAGCAGTCCTGCTGTGCTCCTCCGTGCAGAGCAGCAGTGAAAGGATGCCTTGAGGCCCATGTGTTCCGCATCCATCGGAGCGCAGAAGCCGCCAAGGAAAGAGACTACTGTGAAGAGGGAGTTGCCGTCAGCTAGCCCTGCACTGGCAGCATCGGCTGCCGCTTCTCGTGACGGGCAATCTGCTGCCGCTTCTGGTGATGGGCAATCTGATGCCGCTTCTGGTGACGGGCAATCTGCTGCCGCTTCTGGTGACGGGCAATCTGGTGCCGCTTCTGGTGATGGGCAACCTGGTGACGGGCAGCCTAGCACTCCACGAGCATCGTCGCTACCGAGGCCGAAGGCGTGAAGCTGCAACGGTTGCAGTCCTCAACGGCAGTAGTGCCGGTCAAGGTAGAGCCCCAGCAAGCGCCATGCAGGGACATCGTGCTGCTAGATGACGACAACGAGGACCCAACAGCTGCTGTAGGCAAGTCCAGCGGAGTTTCTAGAAAGGTTCGCAGGGAGCTGGGACAAGAACGGCTTGGAGGCAGAGGCGAGCTGGAGGGCCTTGGGCATCGACCACCACAATGTCTTCGGTCCCAAGCACGGCTTTGTCATGCCGAAGAACGACTGGAAGGACTTCTGTTCATCTATCTCCAATGGCAAGCCTGTGCAATGCTCAGTCTGCCAAGAGCTCGTGGAGCGGGCACGTGTCAACAAGGAGGCCTTGCAAGACGAGGACACCGAGCGCGGTGTAGTGGAGGTGGCTGCTCTGGCGGATGCAAGCGGGCCTGGCAGCACCGAACCTTCCAAGGCCAGAGCTGGTTTCATGGATATATTCTGAAAACTCCGCGAGGACGAAGGCCTCCTGCAGGTTCGCAAGGGTCGTCGACCAAAGAATGCAGTGCCAGCTCTGCACGAAGATGTCTTCGAGTTCCTCAAGGTGCGACGGCTTGTTCAGTATACTCTTCTTGATGAACATAAGCTCAAGATGGAGTGCTAACTGTGTGGCGAGACCTTCAAGGCTGTCAGGACGACCACAGTGTATTTCATCCTACAGCACGAAGCCCAAGCTGTCCATTTCGCAGCCCAGATGAAACAGCAGAGGCATGCATGTGCAGGCTTACGGCTGGAACTGTCCAATGCCTCGGACAGAACCAATGCTCATCACTACAAGAGCTGCTTCAGGACTTGGGCGCTGCATGACTACCCCTGGCACCTGAAGCAGACCAACGTCCAGTGCTGGGTGGGAGAGGATGATGTGGTCGTGGTCCGGTCACAGCGATGCGTGGAAGCAAAGATGAAGCAGGCGGCTGGGAAGACCGCGTGCCGGGCCTGCATTGGCATCTGCCGGACTGCAGACCTCTCTGCCAAGGTGCCGACATGGGCCTCCGCACAGACGTCGCGAAGCTGGCATCAGCTGTCTTCTTGGAGCAGACAGCTGAGATCTCGAGTCAGCTTGAGCGCATGGCAGAGGTCAGCTGGCAGGCGTCCCCCCCCATCGACATGAAGTACCTCGCCGAGCAGCGGTACCCCGTGCTGCACGACCGGTTGCAGGAGCTGCTAGTTTCCATCCCTCATTCCCAACGGAATCCGGCCATGCTTCGCTTCATGGCCACCCACTTCGACTGATTACCACGCCATATCCCGACGTCACCGGCCCAGCTCGATTCTTCGTGCAAGGGCAAAGTCCTGGACTACGTGGATCTGCTCGTGCAGGCAAAGTCTACCTCCTCCAGCAACAACAAAGAACTGTGCAAAATGTCGGGGACCCTGGATGGAGACTCCGTGGCAAGGACAATGATCACTGGCATCTTGCACAAGGCCGAGAAGGTACGTCAGGGAAGCAAGCGGCCGAACACCTCCAAGCTGCCGGGCGTGGACCCCAGCGCCATTGCAGAGGTCGGTTTCGCCCTCGCCAGCTGCGCCCGACAGGAGTCCTTGATGAAGATGTTTGGGCTCATCGCTCCGAAGCAGACAGGTGTCGACATCCGGCACGATCACCTTCCTTTGTTCTTTGCGCCCGGGTTGACTGCAGAGCAGGCGGGTGGCCTATCGCAGATTAAGAAAAAATCCCCCCTCGTGCTCACAATCTTCGAACCGCAGTGTCAGGCCAATCGTGACGACATGATCGCCTTTGACGAGACCACCTATACAGTACAACCTCCAGGCGTTCCCACAGCCAACAGGGATGGCGTATGTCGGCGGTGCCAATGCCAGGAGTGTGCTGCCTGCTAGCCAACATAGCCCAGGGGCCTTGATGAAGAATCAGCTCTGCCAGACGTGTGTGTCGTATCTTCTGAGGCGGGCCTCGACCCGCAAGGAGCCCTTTGATATCTACATGGGCCCCAAGAGGCTGGCTTCCGTGACTGCACAATCCGTGCTGCAGCTGACCGGATCTATTTGGCCGGGCCGCGGATGGGGTACCGCCCATCAGTCAAGCCTGTGATAACCACTCCGCCCACAGGATCCTCAATAATGCCATCTTCCTAGCCCAGGTCGATGCCGCCCAGTTCGCCGATGTCCCTTTCTTTCGCGACTGCAGCTTCGTCAAGTCTGATTGTCAGATTCCCTGTTGGCGGTTCGGGTCGATCGAGTACAAAGGCCACACCATCTTTGCTCACAACGATGCCGCCACATGCAGAAGTGCCTCGCACGATCCTTGCGAGCAAAGACCAAGGTGCTTTACACGCAAAACCTGCGTGTGACTCATCAGGTCCTGCTGCTCCGCGGTCTTCCTGCAGCGGCTTTCCAAGGCACCGACAACCAGAGCGATGCACAGGCGGCTTGGCTGCTGAACCCTGTGCTTCTGGATCTCGATCAATGGGATTGCTTCGGCCTCGCCATGCACATGTACTTCGCTGCTTTGTGCACGGGCTCCTGGCTTGCGTCCCACTGCTTGGATCCGATGTCGTTGCTGCGGAACTGTCTATGCGGCTACTACATGCTCCCGGTCGACCTGAAAGATGCGAAAGCGGCACGCTTCTTTCATTGCATCACGGTGGCCAACTTGTTGGCCACCTTGTTGGCCACCTTCGGTCAATCTGGGGCAGCAGATTCTTCACTGGCCCCCTGGCGTCCCAGTGCAACCGCGGAGGATGTGTGCGAGCAGCACTTCGGCAGGACAAAATCTAACATTGTCCATCGGCTGCCGACGGTGCGGGCGGCTATCTTGTCGGCGCAGCAGCTTCATCTTCGGCAGGCCAGGAAGCTCTCCAAGCCGGACATGGCGAAGCTGTGCAAGTGGGAGGGTCTGAGTGGTGATGACATGACCCGGGTCAGGTAAAAAGACGAGCACTGGCAGAAAACAGGTGAGCACTGTCAGAAAAAAGACGAGCACTGCCAAAAGAAAGGGGACCGCTGTCAAAAACTGGCCCGATGTCGGAAGAAAGAGGACCGATGTCAGTAAAAAAGTGACACCCTGCTCGAAAGTCTGGCAAAGTTTAGAACACTTCCATAACCTTCAAAACTCATGGTTCTTGGAAGCAACCTTGTAAAGCCAACAGCATAGAAATCGCTTGTCTAGTCCAGACCGTGAGTGAGGACCGAAAGTGTTGGGCATAGCCGTGACCATTCATACTGGTCGACAGGCTATACTGCCGGCATGCAGATTGCTTGCACACTGTTCATTTCTAGCAGCTAATTAACGCTGCAGCCTCCAAGTGTTGTTTTCTGGAGTTTACCTCCAAAATCTCGAAGCCGAAGATATTTAAAGGCTTGGATGGCGAGCCTTTAGCTAACTGTTTCGTTTCGAGGCTTACGCTATCTCTTCCGTGTCGCCGGAGCCTTCTGCCATGGGACCAGGCTTGACTTCGCGAGGTGTGTTGCGGGGTGCTCGAGATTTGGATAGGCGATGGGGAAACGAAACGGCGTAAATGGTTTTTGAACTTGAGGACTGCATGAGCCGCATGCCACGAATCAACTTATAGTACGGTTGTGATGGGTTTGGTTTGCTCGGCATCTGGGTAACCCTCTGACGAGGAGGCCGGTGGAGGCTCGAGGGACGTGGGCATCGATGTCGTAGAGTGTAAAGTGGTATTGTAGGGCCCCGCAGCCCGAATCAACATTTGGATCTGTGACCGAGCTGAACACAATATTTCCGCTTCCTCATTGTTCGCAGCCAGATCGACCCCGAACTGCGACCGCGGCCTCATCACCCCTGACGGTGTCGCCGAGCTCTTAAGTCTAAAGAGCCAGTTCGCCCCGAACTGCGACTGCGGCCTCATCACCCCTGACGGTGTCGCCGAGCTCTTAAGTCTAAAGTCATAGCCACGTGAGGCGTTGATGACGAGACAAAAGCGCTTCCGGCTTTAAAAGCGCTTGTTACACTTGCTGTTCTTTTGCATCACATCTGTGGCCTCATGAACGTTGCTTTTCCGGACAGCTACACTTCCCGGCCGAAGAGCTTGATATCAAATCCGTTCGATGAAGGCTTTGTTGCTTTGTGAGACATGGGATTTTGGTGATGCTTGAGGCCCGAGACAGGTGTGGCATCCGGCATTGTGGAGGACCGAGGAGTTATAGTCATCCGGTAGGCCCACTTTGCCGACTGCCGTCCGTGCCCCACTGGCCGGGAGGATGGTCACCAGCTCATCGGGCGCATGGTCATCATCATAGACCTGGTTCGGTCTCCCGAGTTCAACGGACAGCCACAGCCCGAATGGTGTTGTAGATCTTTGCCTGTTGCTTGAAGCTTGGAAGATGTGAGTGCTTGTGGATGGTCTGCATCATATCCAGCCTTCGGAAGTGCTGTACGATGCTGTACAAGGCTCTCAGAGAGGCATAGGATGTTATAGGGTAGTTTTCGCTCCGCCGAAGTCATCCTCATCGGCTATCGGGGATTTCGCAGGTAGAATCGGACCTGCCGTAATTTGAACGTGAATCTTCCTGGCCTGCCTGAGGTGGGGTCGAGTCGAATCTTACGATCCGCAGATGCAGCGGTTTGTTGTGCGGGTGGCCGCTGCCTTGGACCCCTGCTCTTTGTCATAGCCGCGCCGCTATCTGTGACGGTCGCACTTGTTAAGACATCTCCGTGCCAATTCATGACCGGCACGAATGCAATTCCAATCAAGGCCAGGCCACGCATAAGCCACGTGTTGGCCATGTATCCCACATTTGCTAAACACCCATGCATTAATTCTGCTGCTAGCACCGCTTGATTGCCATGTTGCCGCAGATGGAACCAAGGAGCCCGTACACGCCGTAGAATCTGTAGAATATAGACGCTCAGCTTTACTCATACCTTCCCAGCCTGCAAAGTCGCGCTGCAGGAAGAAATTGAATAAGGTGGCCTTGCAAACACCGAAGCGCGGCAGTAATTGATCAAGGCAAGCATGATCTGACTAGTCAACAGCACGCAGCTACACATCCAAATCAATCTTCAACCAACCTGGAACATGCTGAAGGCCCAGACGAACCAGCTGCTCGGGGAGGGCCCACTCCTCGCAAAGCTTAGGCCATTGCTTTGCTCGTGGGACAGAGTTTAATATGTTGTGGAAGGTTTGGCTGTCCAGACTTTCTTCGGTGATGTTTTGATTTCTGATCTGGTGTCGAGACCTCTCGGACATCTCTCATCACTCTCATCATTGTGCCAGATGTTTTGTGGCAAAGAAGAAACACATGTGCCTGTGAGCTTTTAGGTTTCCTGGCAGTGTATTGGAGGCAGATCCGGCCTGCATGCTCACGTCAGTTCGTCTCGGTAGAGGTTGAACAGAACAGGCAGAGGCACACGCCCTGCACCTAAAGGGTCGAGATTGTCCCAGCACCCCTGCCGAATAGAAGGGCATCTCTCCCACGCCACAGCCACAGCTGCTTTGAATGCAGGCGTGAAAACCTGGTAGTTCCCAGCCGCTCGACTCGATTGATTAGCCAAGTGGGCCAGACAGACTTTCCAGGTTTCAAGTGCCGAATGCGGATCCCACCTATGTTGATCTCTCATGTCTTCCGGGTTTCTCGAGAAAAGCACGGAGAGCATGGGCAGGAGCCAGGTCATGCTCCGCGGATGCTCCATCTTTGTAGATCTGGATATCGCATTGCGGCTATCTGCTTCTCATACTCAAAATGCGCGGTTCCCCCAGCCGTGTAGTACCATGTGGTAACATACAGGGCTCTTACGTTTAATGAAGATCGTAAACCCGAGCTGTGCAAAAAAAAACAATCAAAAACATACATTTAGTCTTTGCCTGTTGGGTCGGGAGCGTGATTTCCAAAATGCCGGGGTCAAGACCAGAAGTACAAAAGTTCTCGAGTAAGCTGTTCGGGTAATTGGATGCATACCGTGGGGAGCACGGCCCTCGCACAGCCAAAAATCGTGGATGCTGAAGCAGCCTGCAACGCCGGAGCTAACGGGAAACCTGTAGTAATATAGAAAGGCCACAAAAGCTTGCATGTATAGCGGATCTAAAACATCTACAACGTGTCCAAGCATGCGTAGAAACGCCTGCTTCAGAACCCGAAAGAACGCAAAATCGCAGGTTCCGACAGTAAAAGTTTAGAGAAAGGACCAAAGAAGCAGGCCACGAGCCCCCAAGCCTCTCTCATGTCCTAGCCCTTGTTGTCATGTGTGTGGCTCAGTCACATACCTGAAGTCCTGAGATTGAACGTTCTTGTTGTAGCAGCCTACTTCATTTCTGCACAAAGCTGGTGCTCAAGTCAGAGGCGACGTGATAGCGACGGTGTCGGGTTCGGTTTGCCACAACCTGAATCGCGAACAACCCCCAACTGAGCAGCTAGAATTGGAGTCTGAAGAAGTTTGACTCTTGCCTTAGGGTTCGCTCCAGATCACAGCTCCGACCAGCTCTAGGCTCAGATGCCGCTCCGTGGCACCTGACCACGCTGCCTGAGGTAGGCCTTCGCATCCGGAATCGCCTGGGCTTGTGCCGGAGGGGGTGGTGGGGGGAGGGTTAGGGCTGGAGCATGGAACCTAGCCGAGTCACATTCCATCGGAGAAGTTGTTCCGAAGCTCGGTACAGTCTATGCTGCCGTTAAGATTCGGAAGAAGTTCAAGACTCGAACACGCTTTCAAGGCTCAGCCATGCGATATTGTGAGAGGTGCTTGTTGCTCGGTCCACACGTTTTGCTCCTTCGCCATGCTTCGAGAGAGTACGCAAATCGGTGTAGGATAGGACTTAGCGCAAGACGCCGGGCCCATTGACTTAAGTTCTGGTACATGGTAAACAAAACCAGGTTCCAAGGTCGCGGGTGGAGAAGGCGGATGGGACCTATGTAGATTTACCATGTCGTGGATCTGCACTCGTGCACGTACGGATTCCCGCCTTGAATTTTTGCATGTAAGTCGGCATGGATCTTCGCACGACCGTAGCCTCCCAGAAAGAGCTTCCTCAAGCTGGTTCACAACCTGAGAGAAGTCTGGCTAAAGAGCTGATCCAGCCCTGATCGCTCGCTGCGGCTCGTTATCGCGTTTGCTTCAGGGGCCGTCAATTTCAAATGCCGCTTAAGTGAAAATGCTGAGCATTGCTGAACCCACGGCCCTCAGCCAGATATTCCAGAACAAGACAAGCCGTTATGCCGATGCTGTAGCCGCTTCCTGTTTGACGCTAGACAACTCCTCACAACATTGCACTGCACAGATTCGGCCATCACGTGTAATCTCCCGGACAGCTAGAATCTTATAAGTGAAAAGTTCGTGGCCCGCGTAGTTCCAAGATCTGCTCTTCGCAAGCAACCGCAGGCTGCAGACATACACCGGTACCGCACGCCCCGGCGGAAGGGCAAACACATGCAGCGCTAAAGAGGCAACTTAGTAGTATACATAGGCCGTGCTTACTGCACCCTGCGCTGCGCGATGGGTGTCACCTACGACCAGCCTGTGATCGATGGCATTTGCAGCCGACTTCGAGTGCCTTGTGCCCAAGAGATTTTCCTGGTTGTTGGAGAACGAGCCTCTGAGCCTGGACCACATCAACCCAAGCAAAGGGGTTTACAATGTTTACAACCTGGCACCGAGCGACAGCCGGAGCATTGACTTTGAAGCTTCATCTTGCAAGGTGCTGGTCCAGGATGCCTTTCAGCAGCTCGACCGCGAAAAGTGATTCCTTGTAAGTCTTGAGAACTGCGAAAGGAGCTTCAGCCACAGCGATGATGCAATGCATTGTGCTGCAGATCGCTTGCTTTCTTGATGCCATTTCGCCGGAGTTGCGAGCATGTCAGGATTAAGTAGAGTTTGGACATGTAGGTGACCCCGGCTTTATTCATTTGCACCCTTCGCTTCAGCAACGAGGAACTGCACATTGGAACTGACACAACTTTAGGATGTGTGAATGATGGCAATTTGGGCCCCTGCATAGGAGACATCTTTATGGCTCGGCCATCTTCTTCGCGGATAAGCTTGTCTCACTGCGGGCCGAACAGGTTCGGGGTGAAATGAACGGTTTGGGAACAAGTCCTGGCTGCGTCATGTCAATATACTTTTGCCGTGGCATCACGTCAAGAATCTGCATTTGTCTTAGCACACGATGTCCGCCAATGCCAGCAGCCGGACCGGACCAGAGCCAGGCCTTGTGCGTGTTGCCAGTAGCTTCTGGGACAGCCTGTATTTGGCTGTCTCCCGGCCACAGGAAGAGATTTACACACTGGCGGAATGCTACTTCAAGAACCGCGAGTACAGAGACTTGTTGCTTTAGTCCGCCCATGGCAACCTTCCAAGAGTTTTCGGAGTGCCAGTTGCTGGACCCTGCAACGCTAAGACTTGGTGGCCACAAGAAGCTTTAAGATTTAGCATTGCTTTGCACGATCGGAGCTCTGGGCTACAAGCCTCCAACTTCTCGTCACACCTCCTTTTCGAACACATGAAGTGGTGAGACCCAGGACGAGTGCTGCATTTGCTGAAGAAGCCTCTTGGCGCTTATCAACCAGGGGAAATTCCAGCCCTAATTTAATCTAATCGGCTTGGCACCAGTCGGCACCTTTTCGATGATCGTTTCAGACATGAACCCACTGTATGCCACCCTAATCATGCATGCCGCAAAGTGGCTTTGATAGCGATGCAAGGGTGCTGGAGTTCCTGTGCAGGTATGGCGAGGCAACTGAGCAGAGCCACCGACTGAAGCAGCTGTGCTTGCAGAAGATAGTTTCGCATAGGGTCCAATCGGCTCATGTAGGACCTGTGAAGTAGCACTGTAGGCCCTTATAGTAGACTCCCAGCATTGCCTCCTAGTGCACTAGGCTTCTGGTGGCACAAAGTCTGATGGAGTGCCGGGACTGGGAAGAAACCTGTCCGCAAAGTTTTGAAGGGAAGAGAACTTTCTGCAGGAGGTAGACTTGCTCTGGTCGAAACACGAGTGTCGAATTGCTTGTTTCGGCGTCCTGAAGTCTTCCTGCGAGACATGTCACATTCAAGCAGTCTCATACCTGTTTCTCGGATCTTTCACGACCGGAGAAGCAATCGCTTGGCCAACTTGTATAGGCATCCTTATTTCATGACAAGACGATTGAAAGTCTTTGATTTGTCTTCATCATGAGCTCTCATGCGAATGTCTTTCGGATTTGGTGGTTTCCACCGAAGTATGAAGCGTGAGGCTGGAGCCTGCCTATGGAGCCACGCTGTCAAGTAAGTTGCTCCGCGCAGTTGGCATCGCGAGTCAGCCTTGACATCTGAGGAATGCCTCAGGCCGACAGGGTTGGGTATCTGGTTGACTGTGCTGAACGTGTACAAGCGCAGATTTGTAGCTGTCGGTCTTGGTCTTGAAGGGAGCTTTGGACACGTAATAGCAACTATCTGTGGAACAAGAGCCTCGAATCGTGAACTTGGGTCATACGATGGACACAGACCGCCCACAAAGAAGTTTGGACTGGGATCGGAGCATGTGCGTAAGATTTGGTTGTGGCGCAAAGTCGCATCTGTAGTAGCTTAAGAAGTACTCGTATATCGGAAATGAATAAGAATTCAATCAAAAGTTAATCACATACATAATTTAATACAGATATAGATATAGGTATACATACATACAACCCTACACACATGCATGCATGCATGCATGCATGCATGCATACATACACACACACACCTTCGCAGTCGTAGAAGCTTGGAAAGCTCTCGTCGTACTTCT
>CAJNJA010008956.1:0-15111 GCA_905231915.1 Symbiodinium necroappetens | reverse complement strand
AAAGACACAAGTGAACCCAAAAAAAGGACAGAAGTGATCGGGCACCCCCATCCCATCCCAGCCAGCCAGCCAGCCATCCATCCATCCACGCATCCATCATCTGTCCGCCCGTCCGTCCTTACGTCCGTCCATGCCTGCATCCCATCCACTCCATCCATCCAGGGGTCAGGCATCCGTGCATCCATGCATGCCTGCCTAGTTAGATAGCTACCTTCCTACCTGCCTACCTGCAGGCACGTGTGCACACATATATGCATACGTACATATCACACACTTCTTCCAGAGGCGCATATGTAGCTTTGCGAACTTCAAGCTACCTTTAAATTGCAGATGCCAAAAATAGGTATTGATGGTAGCGAGTCGCCATGCGCATGGTGATTCTCTTGCTGGTTGTAACGTTTCCCTCAACTGTTGTTGGTACCTCATAGGCCAGCC
Organism: Symbiodinium necroappetens; assembly: GCA_905231915.1. NCBI lineage: Eukaryota > Dinophyceae > Suessiales > Symbiodiniaceae > Symbiodinium > Symbiodinium necroappetens. The sequence continues at coordinate 14,676 of CAJNJA010008956.1, read as the reverse complement.
AGCCACTTCAAAGCAGCCTCCTTGTATCGTCAGGACTGCTCGCCTTTTCAAGGCCAAAGTAGCAGCACTGGCAGCAGAAGGGGCGAAAGTCAAACGCCAGGTCGAGATCATTTTGTTAGTCAGTCTTTGTGTGCCATGATGGTTCCACAGTAAATCGAAGCCTGGCCGTCGACTAGCCCAGATGTGGAGGACAGCACGTCTGCGGAACTGACAGGAAGCGGAACCCGAAGATCGGACACTTTCGGATTTAAAGGCCTATATGGGGGGATGTGAAGATGAAGGACGTATCATATCTTTCTTCTAGTCTTCGGGCTTGGCCCACAGCCAGCGCCGCTGATTCCTCTACTTTGATTTTTATGCTTTTGTCAATGTGATAAGCCGTTGCTTTGCCAAGGCCTCACAGTTTCGCGACTTTCAATCCCAATGCACCAGCCAGAACTGTGCAAAAAGAGCTGGGCCGCTTGCCTGGGCTGCTTCCTTGCTGGCTCATTGAGACAGGAACACATCACATCTGGGTTGTTACTGGAGGGCTTAGGGGGTCGATTGAACTTAAAAGGGGAGCTGTGATACGCGGCTTTCTGCAGGCGCCGTTGTGCACCCAGGCTTCTGCCATGGTTTCTGCTGTTACCCTCGCAGCTTTGCACCACATCGGCACAAGGTCTGCTTTAGGTCACGTAGTGGTACAGCAACCAGAGCAGCAGCTAGCTCTTGTAGCTTCTCCTAAGCCTCGCTCCCAGAACCGACCCCCGAAGTCCAACTGGCAGCTTCCGCCCAGCACTTGGGAGAGCTTAGGAGTCTAGGACTACGGCGCATCGAGTGAAAAAAACAGCGGGAGGCCTTCAACACGAGGTTCGCATTAAAAGGTTTCGGTATCGTTGAGATCACAGCCCGACCATGACCCGAGAGAGCCCGAGAAGCCGCAACCATGGCAACAGCAACTCTACTACCACCATGACCAGTATCACTAATTACACTACCAGTGCTGCCCTCACTGAGATTACCGCGATTACCACCGTGGCGACCCCCCGCCACCACTACTACTGTGCTGCAACTGCTACTGCACCGCAAACTTCCTGATTGAACATTTGTTGGGACACTTCGCGGCCTTGGCTGCAATGTCATCCGTGGTCCTTCTCGCGCCATGACGGGACGAGGCGGGTTTTTCGCGTCGCAAAAACCAGGGGACGCGGAAGATGTCAGAGCCTCTCCGGCCCCGAGCCTTGGGCAGAAGCGCCCCTCCTGGGCTTTCGGATTCAGCAACACGGGGCGCCTTTTTCGCATGGGCGTTTCAGCCTCCAAACCACGAGCAGAGCCCCTCGAGTCTTGAATCGCTCACTCAACAGCTCTCAGCCCCCTGAGAACGCCCTGGCCGCGCCCTCCGAGAAGCTTTGGCCGGTGGCCCGGGTCCTTGTGGGCCGCTGGCGGACGAGGTGTGCCGGGCTCTCCCGACATCGAACCCCAAGACTCCCTTGCATCGATCCTCCCTCACACGGCTCGAAGAAAGCCGTCTCTCAAAGGATCTCCGGCACCTGCAACGCCGCGCCTCGCCTGGATGCGTCGCTGCCGCGAAGACCTTCTACTGCGCCGCGTGGCCGATGTTGGCCTCGAAAGGGCCCAGGGAGTTGCAGCTCCTGGCATTAAATCGCTTCCCTTTTCCTGAGCCTTTCTCTGGGTGTTTGTCTGTATCTATGTCCATCTCCATGCCATAATTGTTTTCTGTCTGTCTGTCTGTTTGTCCGTCTGTCTGTGTCTGTCCATCTGTCTGTCTCTCCGGCTGTCAATCCTTGCCCATCTGTCTATCTACGTCTACGTGCGTCTGCATGTACATGTCTGTCCTCGTTTTTGGTTTTTCCTGGTTGCATAAACCAGGCCGTTCAGACCCGCATTGGCGTTGGCATTGATGATGCTTTCGCGGGCCCGATGCACCGATTTCTGCGGTGCGCCTGGGTGACTCGGGGCTCCGGGCACGGCACAGTGTGACAGTGAACCCACTTCGACGGAGTTGGCACAGCAACAAGTGGGCGAATGTCCTGTGAAGAAACTCAGTTGAAATACCAGATGAATGAACCATGCATACATAGTTTCGTAGATCATAGATACATATGTTTATACTACTTTAGCGGTTATGACATAGCAATTGGTACATCGGGTCTGCATTGGCTTTCTGGAGTTTTCGCAGCCCCTCCCTGAAGCAGTGCTTAACATGCTTCGATGCATGCTTACAGGTCCAGGCAAAGCACCCTACAGTGCACGCTCAATACGCCAGCTTGTCCCTGAGCCAAGGACCGAGTGGATCGTGCAAGGGCTGTGGTCGGAAGGACACCACATCAGCATCACTTGAGGGCGGCTAAGCAATGGAGGTTCGAACGGCCCATGCGAGGGCTTCGAATGGCATCTTTCCAGCTCAGATGCGTTGGCCCCTAACATGTTCGAGAGGGCAGCAGAGCAGCCCAAGCAACAAACCTCCAGCGTACTTCAGGCAGAGGTTCAACTCAGAGCCCAGTCGAAGCCCTGCAAAAAAAGTGAACCGAAAGCTTTCAAAGCCTTAAAGAGAGCACTGAAGTCCATGCGCGGCGCAAAGTTCTCCGGCTATGGCCCTCAGCTCCCCGGCCGAGCTCCGTCGGAAGGCCAGGGGCCTCGGATCGACTCTGCGCTGTTTTAGACACCGCGGAGTTGCGGAGGGGGGGTGGGGGCTCGGTTGAGGGGTCCGGTGGGGGGGTTTGTAGGAAAAGCCTTTGGGGTTTAGGTTCTTGCAAGAGGCCTGGATGCAAAAGGGTTGCTCTTTTGGGGGGAGACAAGAACGCTCCCTGCGTGCTGAGGGCAACTTGGGCGGGTTTGGAGTCGTGTCTGCTGTTCAGGCCAACTCTTAGGCGAATCGAGGAGTTTTGGGTTCGGAACTGCCTTGGGGCGCTCTTGCCGGAGCTCGAGTGGCCGTGGCCTTGTACCTAGGTGGATATCGGCCTTTCCCGACATGAAGCACACTACATTAAATCGATAAGGCTTCACACGGGAGATGCATCGAACGCCGTGGTGGAACACCCCGCAAAAAGAAGCCTTCGACGAAAGCTCAAAGACTCCTTCTGCTCCCGCCCAAAGCTGTCAAGAACCCCTTAGAATCATCCCCTAAACTTCCTAAACCCGAAGCCGTCCTAAACCCTAACCGTAGCTCGTAGCTGTTTTCAGAAGGCGGTCGCCTCGAAGCCTCGCCCAGATTGTCCGAGTGCGAGCGGCGAAAGCCGCCAAACTCTAAAGGCCCTGAGCCCTCTAGAAGTCTTTTGCCTGGACTTCTCCGGGTGTTACCTTAAAACTCTGACCATTATACACACCTGAAACCTACCCTGCACTGCAGGACCTAGTACTTGCGAAGTCGGAGGGATAAAAAAACACCTGAAGCTACCCTTCCGTTTTTTTCTTTTGGCAATTTCGGGGAGGCTCTGGCACTGAGGAGCCAGCGGTCGGAGCTCCGGAGGCCCTGGGTCGAAGGGCTTTGTCGGGTTCCGCTTTGTCAGAGAGGCTCTGAGGCAGAGGGCTCTTGGATTTTTAGGGTTCTTTTAAGAATGGGGTGGGATACTTGCAGGGGCACAGCGGGTTCCTAGGGCTTTTGGCAAGTTTCCCCGAAGGAAAGACTCCGCTTGCAACCATTCGAGGGATCATTCGAGCTCCCAGGCCCCCTTAGCCTTGAACAGACCTCGGGCGAAGAAATTGTTGGAATTGCTGTCATCCTTGTTTGGGCTCTCTCATGACGTTGGTATGAGGGTCCCTGAAACTCCCATGCAGAGACTAAGCTTCGTATCCAGTGGAACCTGTGATCAGTCCCAGGACACCAGGCACTTCAACCGTGGGTGTCGTTGCCTTTTCCTCTCGTGCTCAAAAGCAAGCAAGTCCTTTAGACTCCTAAGCTCGCAATCGAAATACATAACAAGAATAATAATATTAATAACAATACTAATCATAATAATAATGATAGTGATACCAATAAGCCCATGCATGAGGTGTCTGGCAAACCTTCTGGCATCCTCGGAAGACAGTGCGGCCCTGCTGCATCAGTGCGCTTTTGTCTTCGGTTTTGAGCGTTGGCCTCCGGTTCCGGGGATTCCCGAAAGCATCGCAATTCCCGTAGTTCTCATACCAAAACCCGCACCTCCTTCCAACACCTCGTGCAGCAGCGTTCTTTTTGCGGCTCGGGAGAGTGGACTGGCCCGATCGCATGGTGGCATTGCTGCGGTGCATCTCGTACAGCTCATGCCTGCCAGCTCAGCAAACAGCAAACTGATGATCCGTTGTTCCTTTCGTTTCTTTGCTTGCAAGCATCGGTTGAGAGCGGCAGTGCATCTGAGGCACAGCACTTTGAACACTGGCAGAGCTCTCGAGCGCCAGACGAGGCTTCCGGCGCTGGACCCTCCTCGGAGTCCCCTTCGCGTTTCAGAGCTCCTGTGTGGTTGGTGTCGGTGCCTCCCGGAGCGGTGGTGATGCTCGGGTGGTAATGGCCCGTTGTTGTTTGGAATCAGTGTTTGCTGTTGGCTGCTTTGTTTGCTGCTGAACGTCGCTGTAGGTGCTGTTGTCCTCGTGGCCTCTGGTGATTCTGGTTGATGGGTGATCCCCCTGGTGTACGTAAGTAGTATGTTGCAACCCAGCCATGCGGGAGCAGCAGCCCACTTTGATCACAGACCCTGCCATGGACCGTAACTGCCTCAAACTGTGCCCCTCAGCCGCAGTCTTGCACTTCGCGGACCCCGAGGCCAAATCGAGCGGTAGAGACCTTAGGACCTCCCAGCATTGCTCCCTAAACCCTAAACCTTGCCTCCTGACCTTCATCAGCCATGCCAGCCAGCCTTGTGCGAGTGTGTGAGTCGAAACTTTGCCTACTGGTGTAAACCCAGCATTGCTCTGACAGGCGCCACGGAAGCGGCACAAGAGGCTCCGGGAGGTGCCCACGGGAGGGGGAAGGTGACTGCGACCTGTTTCTTTTCTGCAATAATCGGGGTGTTAAGACCGAGGCCGAGGGAGTTTTTCTGTGTTCCCGCCCATGAACTAACAGATGTCAGGATTCGGAATCTGGAAGGTGAGCAGTGCTCAAGTGCGTCCTAGTGCCCAGCTGAAAGGCAGAAATGAAGCCCCAAACCCCAAAACCGCGAAACCTGAAGGGAAAGCGCCCTGCAGTCCATGTAGCCTTCAGCAAAGCAGGCGCTTCGCTGTTCTTTTTCGCGCCTTGGGGTCCTTTTTCTTTGCGGCAAAGCCCCAAAACCGAACAGAGCTTTCCGACTAATTTTCCCCACACCTTGAGCCTTAAACTCTGACTGAACTCCCTTGAACCTCGAAGCCTCTCTCGGAAGCCCAGAGGAGGCGAGCTCTTTTACCCTCGTCCCTCGCTTTCGCCTTGCCGCCGTGTCTGAGGCCAGGGTAGGTCAAAACGAGGGGTTTATGGCACCTCATTCTATAAGGTCCCCGCATTCTCTGATAGTCCGACAACCACGTGGCCCGTGATTGTACAAGCCTTGCCGCAGATCTCGGCTTTCGTGCTTTATAAGCCGCGGCTTGGTGTGTACAAACTCAAGGTTCTGCGTCTTCTCAGAATTTCGTTGCTCGTCGTTTTTCTCGAGCACCAATCAGCGCAAGGCAACTTGGCGAGTCCAAGCACAGCACGAGTCGAAGCTAACTTGGTTTGGCTTTTCGCTTCGTTTTCCATGCTCGCACAAGTCTTCTTTGGTCTGCTGTCACGATGTAGAATCGTAGAATTCCGTAAGAAAAGTTAGTGCATCTGCCTATATCTGCCCACAGTCGTGCACGGGATGATGTTGATGTGATGATGTGTGCAGGAGTTCGAGGACGGAGAGTCGACACAGCCACTCGACCGACTGAGGGGACTTTGGGTGTAGGGGTTCAAAGCTTGGCCGGGGGCTTAGGCTTTCAGGTTTAGGGCTTTGCTGCCAAGCGTAGGAGTGCATCGCAGTAAGTCTTTCCACGAATCTCAGGATCCTGGCTGTGGCAGCTGCGACGCAGGTCAGCAGGGGTTCAAACTCGTTTGCTTCTCAAAGCGATTTGCTGAGTAGCTGGCCATGGCCCACAACTCAGCAACCAGGTACCAGCTGTAAGGGCTGGTCCCGAGAATCTGTGTTGGCAGAGTTTGTGATTCGACCGCCGCGGGCAAGAAGTGTACCGGGATCAGGCTAAGCTCGTGACACTGGCTTTAAATCGCAAAGCCCCGCATTCAGCCTCATGACCAAGTTGTGATTTCAATGGGGCCGATATGGGGTTTTGCTACAGCTGGCTATGTGATGCAATTTGGAGTCTGGCTTGATGCATTTCGCGACGCGTGCTGTTCAAGTCATCTTTCAGTCATACCAAGTCCTTCGTTTCATGTACGTGCAATCGTCGTGTGTGCTGGCAGTCGTCAAGTCCATGGCTTCCAAAATGATCTTGTTTCCGATTGCATGGCCCGGAGTGCCAGGCAGCACGAGATGAACGTGGGGCTACTACCTATCTTCACTGCAAGAACTCGATTAGTTTCACGAAAAAGTAAGACGGAAGACGCCAGCTCCACCCTCTGCAAGATTTCCATGGCATGACCATTGCCAGTGTCTTCGCCATCTGAGACGGCATCGAACACGACCCAAAAACCCTTGAACAAACGCATTGGATCATCATAGCTTCTGTTGTGATGGTTGCGACGGAGTATCAATGGTGTTTTGACTGCATGTTGTCGCCTGATCATGGCGGTCTTCCATCTCTGCACTCAGAGTTGGCAGGTTAACAACCTGGACCTAAACTTTTTCCCAACATCCTAAGAGTCCGAAAAATGGAAGGACCAGGTGGGCACGCCGGGGGTCGCCGTCCTCACGCGCCGATCTCTCGAGCTTTGGCAAGAAGTGCCTCGGCCGTTGATGCTGGTAGGTTTGTTCCGGGTCTTACAAGCATTGGTTTGGAGTTTTTTCATTTGCTGCTAGGTGGGGCTTTGTAAGAGGCCTGGAGGCAAAAGAGTGGTTTGTAGGAGGGTTCAAAAATCAGGGGTCGTTGTTGTTACTCGACTCGAGCGCCTAAGTACCTTGAGGCTCGAAGTGGAGGTTTGGGGTTCTACCTAGATGTGATACGGAGCCCTGCAACCATCGTAGTTTTTGATGATTCTTCAGGCTTCTAGTGTACGTTTCGCAGATGATGCGGGATGGTATGCTGGTCGGGGATGCTTGCAACAGCACAGCGTTTTCATAGCCGCGAAGTTTGTGGGTTGTTGAAAAGCAGGCTTGGCCTAAATCTTTGCAAAGCCCTAACCCCAAGAACCCCACTTTAAAGGCCCCCATAAGCCAGATGCATTGGTCTAGCGAGGATCCGGTCTGCTGGCATCAGACCGAGGCCCTGAAGGCGCAGTGCTCTTGGAAGGGGTTGGAGTTTTTCGCTGCGGCCCAACGGTGCTTTGAGTCCCCCACGGTATAGCTGCCTTCACAGGGTCGCAGTTGATGCTTCCCTGGCTCAAACGATGAGCTCGAGCTTGGGTTTCGATATATATATATATGTGTGTGTGTGTGTGTCTGTGTTTGTTTCGGGGCTCGTGTGCTAGATTTGCTGCGGTCAGGCTTTGGTTCTAGCGTGGAGCGCTTCGTCGAAGTGTGGCTGTGCAGAAGACACAGGTCTCATGGGGATCCCTTCTCTTCATGTTCATACGATTATCCCCCCTCCACCACATGCTTGTGGCCCTTACGCTCCCAACTCAAAGCCCTCGCGTGTCTTGACGAGCCCGACAATGGTCGTCCTGTTCTCGAATCTAGACACTCCACTCGCCCACATGGGTTCATGCAGCACTGAACTCCTATCCGCGTTTGATCCCATAAGGGCGGTGGTATATAGCTTTCTGCCCGACTTCCCGCATTTCGGCAAGTACGAAGATACTTGCGGTCCCCACAGCCAGCGCTTCATGCCCAGCAGGGGTAGAAGCTATGCCATCGTACATCAAGGTTGTACAGCTTGCGACGGAGGGGCGTAGGTTTTCAGATATTTAGGTGAGGAAGATCCTTCTGCGAAAAAATTTTCCGGCTTCGGAAGTGACAGCCTGCATTATTGCATGTCGTAGTCGCGTTTGCGTAGTCCGGGTTTGCACTTGTTGCGGACTAGTTGTGCCCAGAAAAAGCCAGCCAGGGTACACAAGTGCAAGGGACACTGAAACAAGGCTTGCAAGCTCTGGTCTCGGCCCTGGAGGCGGCAAAGCAAAATCTTGACCCTTGGGGGATGGCTTCCTTTGCATTGCTGTGCGGCGCCGCCAAATGCTGATCAGAGAGAGCCTGGAAGGTGAAAGTGCCATTTCTTCAACACCGCAGAAGTTTTGGTTGTTGGATTGTGTAGAAACAGTGCTGCTAGCTGTCCGCTCTACGGGCCGATTGAGCTTCGAGCTCAGCCAATGTCTAAAGGCACCTCTGTGTTAGGCTGCGACAGTAATAGTCTGCAGAAACCAACTGCTTTCATTCTAGTTAAGGAAACGAAACATGCCGCCGTTGTGCTGGGGCGCGGAGAGCACAACACGGAATGTGCAGCTTGTGTACTCGGTGTGGTGGCAAAGCTTATACTGTTGGTTTGTGACATGCTCGTGAGATAGGCCTTGCAATATTTGTCCCCATGGAGCCGCACATTTTCAAAGCCGGAAAAATATGAAGTGCAGAAGCCACCTAACGTGCTTGATTAGATGAATGAGACTATCAAAACATCGCATTGAGCAAAGGGCCTCTTCGCAAAATTAAGATGACTGGTGGCTAAGTTGAGAGTTCATGTCTCGGCAATTGGTCTCTTGGGCTGTGGCGCATGATGGGATAAACTGTTTCCAGCTGCTAGCTAGCCTGCTAACCCCCAGGCTGTTTGCCGCTCAGTACCGGCGTGTGAATACGATCGGTTTTCATGTTGGAGTCTCTTTGGGTGTTGACTTGTGTGGAATTGAGACAGTGTTGATTGATCCCGGACACTGAACACATGCCTGGCTGTCATGCGCCTGCTGGACCAGGGCAACATCGTTTGGGGAGTGTGAGGTTGGAATCCGGAGCCCGATTGTGCAGGTCCCGGTGCCAGCGGATGCCATCGCGAGTATGGCTTTCGACAGGCGTACCATCGGGAACAAGAGCAGTTGTCTTTAGTGCAGGGGGAACCTGATGAAGAATACCACGGGTTCAGATCGTATGATCAGGCGGCCGAAGTCCGTATATAGAGACTCACCGGATCCCGGATCGTCCCGGATCCTTGTGTTCGAGGACAGGGCGGCAGCTCTGGCTCGTCATCTCTCCCCGAGAAGGCCTGGGTGAGTCTGTTGGCGCCGAAACTTAACAAATGCTGCGGTTTTGCCGAAGTTGACAGCTTAGGTGTTTAAGTTTAAGCGGCCGTGACCCTGACCTTGATGATCCTCTCGTTGTTTGCCGTTCTTAGTTGTAGCAAGTGGGTTGGTCTCTAGCCAGTCGTGCAACTACTCGTTGGTTGAAGTTTTTTGAAACAAACAGGGCCTGGTCGTCGTCCTTGATTCGTTATGGGTTTTCGCAATGATCCTCTCTGGGTGGACGAGGTATCGCGCCCTCCTGTGCTCTCGAGACAAGGCTCTTCCACTGTGCCAGCGAAGGCCTGCATCTTGGACTTCGGTAGACTTGTGGTTATATAGTATAAGTATACATATTGTTATTGAAAGAGTAGTTTATGGATTTTTGATTTAGCAATCTGTCCGGCAAAGCAGTGTGATATCTTTGGACTGCCAAGAAAGTTTACGGAAGTGTAGGAGGCGCACTCTGTTTGAGCGTCTGGGTCACACTTCAAGCCTTAAACCCGAGACTCCCCATCGCACCTTAATGCCAAGACTCTGGGACTGGAGAAACTCCCTCAAAGCAAAGATGTAGCTGAGGCTTGGGATAGCTTGTTTTATTGCGTTTCGTCGACCCCTGTGCACCTTCTTCGGTTTTAGGCAAGAGCTGTGGGTTAGGCTTTGCAGCGTTGCCAACCCTTGTAAGGCAATGCCCACTCAATGGTACTCGCTTCATGTGTCCCCCCATGGACACAATGGCAAATACAGTTTGTGGAGGGAAGGCACGATGTCTGCATGCCGTCTGCTTGTTTCAGTGCAGTTCTCTTTGTGCAGAAACACGCACGCTGAGCTGCGCGAGTGCGTGCGCAGTTCCCAGCGGCAATGGCTTCACATCACAAGTGTTCGCTGCTGGCCCTCAAGTCTCCCATCTGTAGGCCTGGGCCCAGCCGTTTCTCTCTCTCTCTCTCTCTCTCTCTCTCTCTCTCTCTCTCTCGCTCTCTCTCTCTCTCTTTCTCTCTCTCACTCAAAAGGTTCCAGCAAAATGCGCTCCCTAGCACGTCTTCACAGGCACGCGCAATTCAAAGGGCCTAGAAGCGAACAGCCCTTCCGAGTCATGTGTTCAAAGAAGCCGCTTGCAAATCGCTTCCTGGCCCAGAGTATATAGATCGTGAGCCACTCTGCAGTTTTCTACAACTGTAGATCAAGAGAGATGCAGCCTCCAAAGAGCGACCGCAGGCAACCTGCGCCTGAAAGCTCGCTTGCGAGGCTTCTTTGATTGCGGTGCCGATTGCCAGTCCTTCTTTGTTTTGTTGGAAGATAGTATCGGATTGTGTTTTTCAATGGTTTAGTATCCTTTTCATTCTGTGAGCTTTTACACGTGCGATCTCACGCGAATGCGAAGCCCAGCCCTGCAGTTTGCAAATTTGGTGTGTTGGGTTTGTAAGGGTTTGTGTTAGTAACATTGCAGGATGTTCTTACTAAGCGTGGGCTTTCGAAATCTTCTGCTGGGTCCTATGAGCTCTCAGCTTCCGTCCCAGACCCCAGTCTCGGGAGAGAAACCCGCAACCCGAATCCTGTTGAACGCAGGCTGTGTGCCATGTATGCATCCGACGTATCCCTCATGCCCCGGACGGAACATGGTCTCTGTCATGCAAACCCTGAAAGTCAGCGCTGCGAAAGACCCCGAACACTGCAAGAACAGCGGGCTTTTGCAGAATCGTGCGGAGGGATTGTGATATGCCAGATATGCACTCAATTCTGGAGAAGTGGCTCAGCACGACAGAAGCTGTGTCCAAGAGCGCGCAAGAATCGCGCAGCCGAATCTCCAACTACCCCAGACCTCCGCTGTAGACGTGTCTGTGACAATGCCACTCTTGTCGGGAACCCTCAGTCCTCATTGAGTCATCGCAACCTTCAGCCCGTTTTGGCCAGGGCCCTCTGCACCACTTCTCGCAGGGCCGGCAGTGTTGCACCAGGCGCCCGGAGATTAGAATCGACTGCAGGGTTTTGCCTAGAGATGTTCTGGGGTCCTTCTGATTCTGGGCCTGGCGGCAAGCTCGAGAAGGATTTCAGGGCTTGCAAAAAAGATGGTTTGGACCATTTGGATACGCTGCTTGGTGTTGCGGCCTTAGTAGCGTCCTCGGTGTAACGGTTGCATCGTGAGGGCATCCGATACTAATGTGAGCTAGTCCACAGTCACCACATGCATCAGCGGCCGTTTGGACATTCTGGGCGCGCTGCTTTGTGTTACGGTCGTTAGGGATTCCAATGTGTATGTGAGCGAGTCCACACTCACCACATGCATTTAAAGCTCGTTTGGACTGTTTAGACGCACGGCTGGTGTTACGGTACTGGACGCGTCTGGGCGTCTAGTGTACATGCGAGCTAGTCCACGCTCACCACATGCATCAACAGCTCGTTTGGGCATTGTGGACGCACTGCTTGGTGTTCAGACCGCGAGGGCTTTCAATGGACATGTGAGCTCGTCCAGACTCACCACATGAATCAGCAGTTCGTTTATGGAGATTTTGGGGACAGTGCTTGGTGTTGCGGTCGCGTGTGTGCCCACTCTCACTCATCATGTGCAATCAGAGGTCGTTTGGGCATTTTGGACGCATTGCTTGGTGAGGTGTCCCGCACATGCATCAAAAGCTCGCTTGGACATGTTGCACGCACTGCTTAGTGTCATGGTTCTGGGACCGTCCGAGGTACATGTTGGTTAGCTACGCCAGACTCACCACCTGTATCAAAGTCTCGCGCGCGCGCACATTTTGGACACACTGCTTGGGTGTTCATAAGGTCGTGGGAGAGGGGGAGGCAGGGAGTTTGAGGGAGGGAGTGGGGAAGGAGCGAGGGGAACCGGGCGGAGGGAGAGAGGACGAGAAGAGGTGAGACTTTAAGGAAGAATAAGGGTGCCAGATCTGCGACGAGATGCCAGTCCTTCTGTGACAGCTGCCCTAAACAGGTCCTATAAGCTTCAATCAAACACTAAGCTCTAAACCGTCAGGTTGCTGCCGTTGCAGCCGCCGGCGCCGTCCACGTGCTGTCGTGCTCCCGGCATGTTGGGTCCTGGTCCCAGATCGAAGCTCAAGCTAGCTTTTCTGGTTTTTTAGGTGTGATTCCTTTTGAAGGGTCCACTTGTTTTCAAAGTCCATGAATCAGGTGCCTTGATTTCGGTAGCTCCGCCCAAGGCCGCAGCAAGTGCCAGGTGCCTGTACTTGAAAGCAATGGCCTCTGAAATCCAAAGGCCAACAGCCCAAACTCTCAAGCACATGTCCCAGAATCCCTTAGGCTCCGAATCCGTATCTCTGTCAACTGTTGCCATCCCCCAGTGAAACCACCACTCCACAGTGGCTTGGAGGCATCAACAATCAGCCAGGAGTCTCCGCACGCACCTTAAACCCCCCAAGATTCGAAATCCAACCGGGGAGTTGAGGCTCTCAGGTTTCGGGCTTAGGGCTTATATAGGGCTTTTCTTGTAGTTTCGGGCTTCCAGGCTGTCGTTCGTGTTTAGAGCTCTTTTTTCCCCACAGACCTTCAGAAGGCGGCCTTCCCGAGAGCCACAGGCACAGACGCCTAGCAATCGCTCGCCAGGTGGTCGGAAGATGCCGCTGGTGACTTGAAGAGGTTTAAGAGAAGCCTGGAACTCGAGCCGCCTTAAACTTAATGGCTGAGTGCGTGCACCTTGTCCTGTGAATTGCTCTGCTAAGTCAACCCCAAGCCCGAACCATAACAACGAAAGAGAAAAAAAGGATGATGGTGGATTCCGGTTGACGGGTTCGCATCTGGTCGATTCCGAACACAGCCAGTCTGGCCCGCACTGTTGCACATAGAGGCTGCGTTGTGCGTGGGAGTGCTGCGCAAAAAGCTTCCTCGGAGAGGTTTCCCCACAAGGAAGACCACATGAGACACATACAAGCCCCTGGACCCCTAGACCCCAGGCCCAGGCTGAAACAGACTGCGAAGACCCAAACGGCTACGCCGAAGCCCTGTGGATCCTAGCGGTCCTAGCGCATAAGCCTTGCCGTGCGGCTGAAGGCGGCAGGCTTAGCGCCGAGTCCTTCACACCAGCATGGTGCGGCGGCTGCCGAGAGAGGCTGGCTTAGGGACTTTTGGGCCACTTGGTGCATCTTTTAAGATCCCAAAACCGAGTTGCGAGAGCGTAAGCCCAAAAGTCAGTGGTGCCACTTGCTTTCTTTGCAGAATCCAACGGCTCTTATTCAGCGTCAAGCACGGCACGTTGCTAGGACTTGCTGTTCACGACTGCATTCTTAGAAGCCCTGCGAAAGCCCGGGCAGTCCCCCTGCGCCCGCGAGCCTGCAAGCATTGCCGGATCAGCGGCTGGCAGTGGTTCTTCGCGGCGAGTATGGTGAAGGTGCAGATGGGGTGTTTATGATGACGAGGGTACAGTGAAGTATTTGCGGCATTTGTGCATTCTCTGTTGGGCTTTGCCGTCTTTGCAGTTTGAACCCGAAGCTTGAAGGTGGCTCGCCGCCTGAACATGTGGACTTCGACATAGGAGCAGAAACATCTCCACCGCTTTGGGCTGCTGCCCGCTTCTGACAGGGCCGCCCTTCCGGTTTCAGGTGCGAGGGGCGATGCTCTTTGCGTCTCGCCTCTCCGCAGTTCTTTGTTGTCCGCAGTTCGGGCTAGCACGCTTTCCTACGCAGTAGGCTGCCGGCTGCCGCAGCGCGGTACCTTACTGTACAACATCGGAGCTTTTCAGACTCAAACGGAATATGGGCCAAGCCTTCAGGTGAGCTCCAGCTTTACAGTGACTCGGGCGACTGCTTGGCCTTTGCCGACCTCGGCTCTTTTGACTGCGTAGTGCCGCCCCAGGACAGGCATAGAACGCACCAAGAAATGCAGTTTCGGTTCAGGGTTCAAGGTTCAGGGTCGGGGTTCGTGTGCAGACTTCACCAAGACAGCAGAGAACCATTTGTTGACCGCCACGTGGGAGGCAGTGCTCACGTTTTCGAATGTGACAAGTGAGATGGAACAAAACTCCAGGTTCGAGATACGTATGCCGCTAATTCACCCACCGACCTCAAGACACATGCCTCGCCGACATTGTCCAAGCGTTTGCCCGAAACCCCAAGCCCCACATCCGAAACCCCAAGGGAAAGAAACCAAGCATTTGGCTTTCAGCTCCACCCCTCCCCGTGCTCTTGCGCCTCTTCGTCATGACCTGGGTCTACAACTTCGGCTCTGGGAATGCGGACGGCCGAGCCGAGATGAAGAACCTCCTGGGCGGCAAGGGTGCCAACCTTGCAGAGATGGCCTCGATCGGGCTTCCTGTTCCGCCTGGCTTCACTTTGACCACGGAGGTCTGCACGTATTACTACCAGAACGACTGCCAGTATCCTGCTGACCTCAAGGAGCAGGTGGCCAAGGCCTTGGCTCTGGTTGAAACAAGG